>JAFDUT010000032.1:0-141972 GCA_017309665.1 Coelopa frigida | reverse complement strand
GTCAAAGCTTTCTCCATATCTCCGCGAAAGGAATACCATACCCTTCCACCAATTCGGTTTTCGTGAAAATCACGGTACAATAGAACAAGTAAATCGCATAACCAATGAAATAAGAAATGCATTTGAAACCCGAAAATACTGCTCCGCTATTTTTCTCGATGTAGCTCAAGCTTTTGATAGAGTGTGGCACGAAGGTCTTATGTACAAAGTAAGATGCTTACTTCCAGAAAACTACCATCATATCTTAAAATCGTATCTCTCACATAGAATGTTCCGGGTAAAATATAAGAATATATAACAACTGACTTCGAAATAAACGCGGGAGTTCCACAGGGAAGCGTAGTTGGTCCAATCCTGTACATTATATTCACGTCAGACTTACCAACAAATAGTAAGCTAGTCACATCAACATTTGCTGATGACACAGCAATACTAAGCACCGACAAGTGTCCCACAAAAGCGTCAACTGAACTAGGAGACCATTTAAAAGTAGTAGAAAAATGGCTGTCGAATTGGCGCATAAAAGTTAATGAGCAAAAGAGTAAACATGTGACATTCACACTAAAGCCAAATACATGCCCAACTATAACACTAAATAATATCCCTATTCCACAAGGATCCGATGTCACATACCTTGGGATTCATTTAGATCGGCGCCTAACCTAGCGAAAACACCTTGAGGCAAAGAGAACGCACATCAAGTTAAAAGCCGCTTCCATACACTGTCTCATTAACCATAGATCTCCACTAAGCCTAGAAAAGAAGAAAACAAGGAAACAAAGAAAACAATAGCATCATAAAACCTATTTGGACATATGGTATCCAACTATGGGGAAACGCATGTTGAACTAATATCGAACTCATACAGAGAGCGCAAACAAAAATACTAAGAACAATGACGGGTGATCCTTGGTACATCCGAAATATAAATATCCACAGAGACCTGAACATTCCCTTGGTGAAGGACGTAATTCCACACATTAGAGCAAGATAACTGGAAAAGCTACAAATCCATCCAAACCCATTAGCGAACGCACTGACGTACGCAAGCAGCACATCCTGTCTACGTAGGAACGACCTACCATCCCTGTGATAAGGAGGATCACACAACAACAGTACTCCCCCCAATGAAGGAGTAGATTATAACTAGATATAAGATTTGATACAATTATTGTTAGTCTCTAGAAGAGAAGATCCAATAAATAAAGAACTATATTAAAAAAAAAAAAAAAATAGATGTACCGTTACCGAAATAACGAAAGCAACCTCTTTTTCGAAGCATATTTCACATCACAAAAGTAAGAAGTGAAACTTCTTAGGGCACGTTGCTGTCAAGTCCGCGTCATACACTTTTCAGAATTTGTTTGATATTTAATTGTTTATTACAACAGAAACATTTGATTCCATAAAAACATTTCATAAACAAAATAAATGCAACATCGTTGATTTGCCTGTTTCAAAAAGTAAACGGCTTCACAAAGAGTAAAAAGAGTTTATATGAATTAAAAATTACGATACTCGAAGGAATAAGAGAAAGGAAGGGAAGGGAAAGAGTAAAAGGAAGGAAGGATCATTGAGAAGGAGGATGGATGGTATAAGAAGGGCGACGGATGGAAATATACGAAGTAGGGAGGAGGCTATGAGTTATTACTCATATCTGAATAAGCCCCTCCATGTATATGTTGTGATTTTAACATGCGGATATTGGAATTTATAGTATGATCTTAAAGAATATAATTCATTATTTAATTAGTATATATGATTATAAACAGATTCATATGTGATATATCATATATATAGTATCTCACAAAAGTATTCTTCGCAACAATTATACGGATTTGAAGTAATTTAAAATTATCAAAGCTACATTTTTATTTTATTGCAGCAAGTACATGTTTAGAAAAGTCATACAAAAAAAATTTTAAAATAGCATTGAAAATTAACGTGAACGTTTAGACACAGTGCGGACGTGTTTGATTTAGCTCCGTGTTTAAATCCGTAATTTAATACCAAGAATAATCGAATCATAGCGAACAATACGCTCGAATGTTTTTCAAATAAGCGGCAGGCTTTGCCTCTTGCTCTGTCTTGAAATCAAAAGTTCAAAAGTAAACAATAAACAAAATAAATATAAATATGAGTGTCGGACACTCTCCGAAAAAAGTGCACCGTCCTCTGCCAAACGCGGCGAATGCAAATCCGATTCCATCTCGGTCAGATGAAAGTGCCGCGCTATTAAGCGCATCGTTGCTAATTGCCGAGAGCGGTGCAGAAGCACAGCACACGGCATCAGTCTCTCCCGCGCTACTAGCTCGCCGCGAAGTGAGCAAAGCAAACGACGAGAGAGCTCTAACTGCCACTCCCGCTACACTAGCTACTGCATCAGGGAACAACAACAACAATGTGCAGAGAGAGCTTGCAGGCTCTCCAGCCACAGCTGCACGCAAGCTCTCTGCTTCGGTCTCTGTCTCGCACGCAGCTCCGCTACCAACGGCAAAGTGGAGCTCACAATGCTCCTCTCCTCTCCCCTCTGGTGCAACTGCATCAAGCAACCCAGTGGGGAATTTATCGAAAAACCTCACTACCCTAGCAGCATCGACGTCAACTGCGAAAACGGTCACCTCGGAAAAAGGTAAGTACAAATCTATTGTGCAAACAGGCATGGATCGCTACATCCAGGTAAAAAGGAAGTTGAGCCCGGAAAGGGGTAATAGTGGTAATATTCCAAAAAAGCCTCAAACCACTAATCCGCTTAGTAATAACCGTTTTTCTATTCTAAGCGACAGCGTCCAGTCCCATCCAGGAACAAGTATTACTGAGAACGTCCTTGGTGTTAAAAGCACTAAACCTCCACCAATCTACCTGCGCGAACGCAGCTCCAATGATTTGGTCAAAAGTCTAACAAGTCTCATAGGTCTCAATACCTTCCATATTCCATATCCATATAAGTAGCAAAATCCTGAACGACCATGGTAAAAACTACTACACATTCCAACTCAAAAGTAGTAAAGGGCTAGTTGTTGTACTCAAGGGCATAGAAGCCGATTTAGACACGAAAGAAATTGTGGAGGTACTACAAGCAAATGGCTTTAACGCCAAGATAGTAATAAACATCAAAAATAAAACCAAAATCCCACAACCAATGTTCAAGGTTGAACTATCTCCAGACCAGCTCAAACTGAAGAAAAATTAAACCCATCCCATCTATGGACTGCAATACCAGCTCCACCGCAGGATATCAGTTGAGGAGCCCCACAAACGGAATGGCCCAGTTCAATGCACTAATTGCCAAGAATATGGTCACACTAAGTCTTACTGCACCCTACGAACAGTATGTGTAGCTTGTGGCGAACTCCATCATTCTTCAACTTGCACCTCTAATCGAAAAGATACCTGAACGAAAAAATGCAGCAACTGTGGTGGTAATCACACTGCAAACTATCGAGGATGTCCAGTCTATAAAGACTTGAAAGAAAGACTAGGTCAACGAAAGGATTTCGCTCAAAGCAAGTCGAGAAATACAGCCCCACTTTACACCAATATTAAACTTAAAGCGCTCCACATACAATAACCCCACACATGTCTTACGCAAGTGCATTAAAATCAGGTTCAGCTCCTACTGATCAATTTACATCCCAAAAAGAGGGTGGGCTCGAAACAATGATCCTAGCACTGACACAATGCATGACACAATTCATGACCACCATGCAAAACATGATTCAAGACCTGGTCAAAACCCAAAACCAGGTACTACAAGTCCTCCTGACTAAGAAATGAATAGCATAAAAATTTGTCTATGGAATGCAAACGGTATCAACTAACACAAAGAAAAAATCAAACACTATATGTCTGAAAAGGACATTGATGTGATGCTCCTTGTCGAAACTCATCTTACAAACAAACATAACTTTGGAATACCAGGCTATAGGTTCTACAAAACAGATCATCCTGATGGCAAAGCACATGGAGGAACTGGGATCCTCATCAGAACTCGTATGAAACACTACTCCCTAGAGCCATATGCAAATAACTTCCTTCAAGCTACCTCCTTATGCTTGCAAAGCAGCAACAAAAACCTGACACTCTCCGCAGTGTACTGTCCGCCGCGCTTTACAATTCCTGAAAAGCAATTCCAAGACTTCTTCGATACTCTAGGAGGCAGATTCCTAGCTGCCGGCGATTATAACGCCAAACACACGCACTGGGGCTCTCGCCTTATTAATCCAAAAGGCAGGCAACTGTACAACACAATCATCAATTTCCGCAACAAGCTAAACTTTGTCTCTCCAAGACAACCCACCTACTGACCAACAGACCCTAGAAAATTGACTTCGCTATTACCAGGCACATAGAACATCCATTCAGACTGACTTCTCCGCGAACAAACTGGCACAAAAAATACATAAGTAGTCACATCCACACGAATCCAGAGCTGGAGTGTGAGGAGGATATAAAAGACTTTGTCTATATTTTCAATGAAATGGTTACCTCAGCAGCGGAATTATCAACCCCTATTGCTGGTAAAGTCTCAAAAAATATGAAAATTATAACCAACAGTTATATTGAAAGACTGGTTACAAATAAACGCCGCCTTAGAAGAGAATGGCAGGCCTGCAGATCCCCGGCGTCGAAACAACGACTCAATGCAATAAGGAAACTAAGTGAGGTCCTTAGGCTGCAGCAGGAAAGTGAGCAACACAAATATATAGAAAAACTAACTCCTAATTGTTCCAATAAACGCTCTCTATGGGGAGCATATAAATCCATAAAGACACCAGTAGAAGGTGAATCTCCAATTAGAGATAATCATGGTAACTGGGCACGCAGCGAAGGAGAGAAGGCCAATGCATTCGCTCGTCATCTAAGTTCAGTATTTCAACCAAATCCTCCTACTAATGGATTCCAAATCCCTTACCTTAATTGCATCTCTCAAGAAGGTATGACTCCTATCACTAGAACTGAGATCGAAATCAAAACCGTTATACAAACGCTGAATCCCAAAAAAGCCCCTGGCTACGATCACATAACCCCCAAAATGCTAACTGAACTTCCTAATTCTGCAATAACTTTTATTACTAGCTTATTCCACGCTATCTTTCGAACTGGCCACTTTCCAACACCATGGAAGAAATCTTTAATAATAATGATTCCAAAACCAGGAAAGGATAAGACACTATCATCCTCCTACAGACCTATAAGCTTGCTTCCGTGCTTGTCGAAACTATTTGAAAAGCTGCTACTGTCAAAGCTTTCTCCATATCTCCGCGAAAGGAATACCATACCCTTCCACCAATTCGGTTTTCGTGAAAATCACGGTACAATAGAACAAGTAAATCGCATAACCAATGAAATAAGAAATGCATTTGAAACCCGAAAATACTGCTCCGCTATTTTTCTCGATGTAGCTCAAGCTTTTGACAGAGTGTGGCACGAAGGTCTTATGTACAAAGTAAGATGCTTACTTCCAGAAAACTACCATCATATCTTAAAATCGTATCTCTCACATAGAATGTTCCGGGTAAAATATAAGGAATATATAACAACTGACTTCGAAATAAACGCGGGAGTTCCACAGGGAAGCGTAGTTGGTCCAATCCTGTACATTATATTCACGTCAGACTTACCAACAAATAGTAAGCTAGTCACATCAACATTTGCTGATGACACAGCAATACTAAGCACCGACAAGTGTCCCACAAAAGCGTCAACTGAACTGAACTAGCTACTATGTGTAGCTTGTGGCGAACTCCATCATTCTTCAACTTGCACCTCTAATCGAAAAGATACCTGAACGAAAAAATGCAGCAACTGTGGTGGTAATCACACTGCAAACTATCGAGGATGTCCAGTCTATAAAGACTTGAAAGAAAGACTAGGTCAACGAAAGGATTTCGCTCAAAGCAAGTCGAGAAATACAGCCCCACTTTACACCAATATTAAACTTAAAGCGCTCCACATACAATAACCCCACACATGTCTTACGCAAGTGCATTAAAATCAGGTTCAGCTCCTACTGATCAATTTACATCCCAAAAAGAGGGTGGGCTCGAAACAATGATCCTAGCACTGACACAATGCATGACACAATTCATGACCACCATGCAAAACATGATTCAAGACCTGGTCAAAACCCAAAACCAGGTACTACAAGTCCTCCTGACTAAGAAATGAATAGCATAAAAATTTGTCTATGGAATGCAAACGGTATCAACTAACACAAAGAAAAAATCAAACACTATATGTCTGAAAAGGACATTGATGTGATGCTCCTTGTCGAAACTCATCTTACAAACAAACATAACTTTGGAATACCAGGCTATAGGTTCTACAAAACAGATCATCCTGATGGCAAAGCACATGGAGGAACTGGGATCCTCATCAGAACTCGTATGAAACACTACTCCCTAGAGCCATATGCAAATAACTTCCTTCAAGCTACCTCCTTATGCTTGCAAAGCAGCAACAAAAACCTGACACTCTCCGCAGTGTACTGTCCGCCGCGCTTTACAATTCCTGAAAAGCAATTCCAAGACTTCTTCGATACTCTAGGAGGCAGATTCCTAGCTGCCGGCGATTATAACGCCAAACACACGCACTGGGGCTCTCGCCTTATTAATCCAAAAGGCAGGCAACTGTACAACACAATCATCAATTTCCGCAACAAGCTAAACTTTGTCTCTCCAAGACAACCCACCTACTGACCAACAGACCCTAGAAAATTGACTTCGCTATTACCAGGCACATAGAACATCCATTCAGACTGACTTCTCCGCGAACAAACTGGCACAAAAAATACATAAGTAGTCACATCCACACGAATCCAGAGCTGGAGTGTGAGGAGGATATAAAAGACTTTGTCTATATTTTCAATGAAATGGTTACCTCAGCAGCGGAATTATCAACCCCTATTGCTGGTAAAGTCTCAAAAAATATGAAAATTATAACCAACAGTTATATTGAAAGACTGGTTACAAATAAACGCCGCCTTAGAAGAGAATGGCAGGCCTGCAGATCCCCGGCGTCGAAACAACGACTCAATGCAATAAGGAAACTAAGTGAGGTCCTTAGGCTGCAGCAGGAAAGTGAGCAACACAAATATATAGAAAAACTAACTCCTAATTGTTCCAATAAACGCTCTCTATGGGGAGCATATAAATCCATAAAGACACCAGTAGAAGGTGAATCTCCAATTAGAGATAATCATGGTAACTGGGCACGCAGCGAAGGAGAGAAGGCCAATGCATTCGCTCGTCATCTAAGTTCAGTATTTCAACCAAATCCTCCTACTAATGGATTCCAAATCCCTTACCTTAATTGCATCTCTCAAGAAGGTATGACTCCTATCACTAGAACTGAGATCGAAATCAAAACCGTTATACAAACGCTGAATCCCAAAAAAGCCCCTGGCTACGATCACATAACCCCCAAAATGCTAACTGAACTTCCTAATTCTGCAATAACTTTTATTACTAGCTTATTCCACGCTATCTTTCGAACTGGCCACTTTCCAACACCATGGAAGAAATCTTTAATAATAATGATTCCAAAACCAGGAAAGGATAAGACACTATCATCCTCCTACAGACCTATAAGCTTGCTTCCGTGCTTGTCGAAACTATTTGAAAAGCTGCTACTGTCAAAGCTTTCTCCATATCTCCGCGAAAGGAATACCATACCCTTCCACCAATTCGGTTTTCGTGAAAATCACGGTACAATAGAACAAGTAAATCGCATAACCAATGAAATAAGAAATGCATTTGAAACCCGAAAATACTGCTCCGCTATTTTTCTCGATGTAGCTCAAGCTTTTGACAGAGTGTGGCACGAAGGTCTTATGTACAAAGTAAGATGCTTACTTCCAGAAAACTACCATCATATCTTAAAATCGTATCTCTCACATAGAATGTTCCGGGTAAAATATAAGGAATATATAACAACTGACTTCGAAATAAACGCGGGAGTTCCACAGGGAAGCGTAGTTGGTCCAATCCTGTACATTATATTCACGTCAGACTTACCAACAAATAGTAAGCTAGTCACATCAACATTTGCTGATGACACAGCAATACTAAGCACCGACAAGTGTCCCACAAAAGCGTCAACTGAACTGAACTAGCTACTATGTGTAGCTTGTGGCGAACTCCATCATTCTTCAACTTGCACCTCTAATCGAAAAGATACCTGAACGAAAAAATGCAGCAACTGTGGTGGTAATCACACTGCAAACTATCGAGGATGTCCAGTCTATAAAGACTTGAAAGAAAGACTAGGTCAACGAAAGGATTTCGCTCAAAGCAAGTCGAGAAATACAGCCCCACTTTACACCAATATTAAACCTAAAGCGCTCCACATACAATAACCCCACACATGTCTTACGCAAGTGCATTAAAATCAGGTTCAGCTCCTACTGATCAATTTACATCCCAAAAAGAGGGTGGGCTCGAAACAATGATCCTAGCACTGACACAATGCATGACATAATTCATGACCACCATGCAAAACATGATTCAAGACCTGGTCAAAACCCAAACCAGGTACTACAAGTCCTCCTGACTAAGAAATGAATAGCATAAAAATTTGTCTATGGAATGCAAACGGTATCAACTAACACAAAGAAAAACTCAAACACTATATGTCTGAAAAGGACGTTTATGTGATGCTCCTTGTCGAAACTCATCTTACAAACAAACATAACTTTGGAATACCAGGCTATAGGTTCTACAAAACAGATCATCCTGATGGCAAAGCACATGGAGGAACTGGGATCCTCATCAGAACTCGTATGAAACACTACTCCCTAGAGCCATATGCAAAGAACTTCCTTCAAGCTACCTCCTTATGCTTGCAAAGCAGCAACAAAAACCTGACACTCTCCGCAGTGTACTGTCCGCCGCGCTTTACAATTCCTGAAAAGCAATTCCAAGACTTCTTCGATACTCTAGGAGGCAGATTCCTAGCTGCCGGCGATTATAACGCCAAACACACGCACTGGGGCTCTCGCCTTATTAATCCAAAAGGCAGGCAACTGTACAACACAATCATCAATTTCCGCAACAAGCTAAACTTTGTCTCTCCAAGACAACCCACCTACTGACCAACAGACCCTAGAAAATTGACTTCGCTATTACCAGGCACATAGAACATCCATTCAGACTGACTTCTCCGCGAACTAACTGGCACAAAAAATACATAAGTAGTCACATCCACACGAATCCAGAGCTGGAGTGTGAGGAGGATATAAAGACTTTGTCTATATTTTCAATGAAATGGTTACCTCAGCAGCGGAATTATCAACCCCTATTGCTGGTAAAGTCTCAAAAAATATGAAAATTATAACCAACAGTTATATTGAAAGACTGGTTACAAATAAACGCCGCCTTAGAAGAGAATGGCAGGCCTGCAGATCCCCGGCGTCGAAACAACGACTCAATGCAATAAGGAAACTAAGTGAGGTCCTTAGGCTGCAGCAGGAAAGTGAGCAACACAAATATATAGAAAAACTAACTCCTAATTGTTCCAATAAACGCTCTCTATGGGGAGCATATAAATCCATAAAGACACCAGTAGAAGGTGAATCTCCAATTAGAGATAATCATGGTAACTGGGCACGCAGCGAAGGAGAGAAGGCCAATGCATTCGCTCGTCATCTAAGTTCAGTATTTCAACCAAATCCTCCTACTAATGGATTCCAAATCCCTTACCTTAATTGCATCTCTCAAGAAGGTATGACTCCTATCACTAGAACTGAGATCGAAATCAAAACCGTTATACAAACGCTGAATCCCAAAAAAGCCCCTGGCTACGATCACATAACCCCCAAAATGCTAACTGAACTTCCTAATTCTGCAATAACTTTTATTACTAGCTTATTCCACGCTATCTTTCGAACTGGCCACTTTCCAACACCATGGAAGAAATCTTTAATAATAATGATTCCAAAACCAGGAAAGGATAAGACACTATCATCCTCCTACAGACCTATAAGCTTGCTTCCGTGCTTGTCGAAACTATTTGAAAAGCTGCTACTGTCAAAGCTTTCTCCATATCTCCGCGAAAGGAATACCATACCCTTCCACCAATTCGGTTTTCGTGAAAATCACGGTACAATAGAACAAGTAAATCGCATAACCAATGAAATAAGAAATGCATTTGAAACCCGAAAATACTGCTCCGCTATTTTTCTCGATGTAGCTCAAGCTTTTGACAGAGTGTGGCACGAAGGTCTTATGTACAAAGTAAGATGCTTACTTCCAGAAAACTACCATCATATCTTAAAATCGTATCTCTCACATAGAATGTTCCGGGTAAAATATAAGGAATATATAACAACTGACTTCGAAATAAACGCGGGAGTTCCACAGGGAAGCGTAGTTGGTCCAATCCTGTACATTATATTCACGTCAGACTTACCAACAAATAGTAAGCTAGTCACATCAACATTTGCTGATGACACAGCAATACTAAGCACCGACAAGTGTCCCACAAAAGCGTCAACTGAACTGAACTAGCTACTATGTGTAGCTTGTGGCGAACTCCATCATTCTTCAACTTGCACCTCTAATCGAAAAGATACCTGAACGAAAAAATGCAGCAACTGTGGTGGTAATCACACTGCAAACTATCGAGGATGTCCAGTCTATAAAGACTTGAAAGAAAGACTAGGTCAACGAAAGGATTTCGCTCAAAGCAAGTCGAGAAATACAGCCCCACTTTACACCAATATTAAACCTAAAGCGCTCCACATACAATAACCCCACACATGTCTTACGCAAGTGCATTAAAATCAGGTTCAGCTCCTACTGATCAATTTACATCCCAAAAAGAGGGTGGGCTCGAAACAATGATCCTAGCACTGACACAATGCATGACATAATTCATGACCACCATGCAAAACATGATTCAAGACCTGGTCAAAACCCAAAACCAGGTACTACAAGTCCTCCTGACTAAGAAATGAATAGCATAAAAATTTGTCTATGGAATGCAAACGGTATCAACTAACACAAAGAAAAACTCAAACACTATATGTCTGAAAAGGACGTTTATGTGATGCTCCTTGTCGAAACTCATCTTACAAACAAACATAACTTTGGAATACCAGGCTATAGGTTCTACAAAACAGATCATCCTGATGGCAAAGCACATGGAGGAACTGGGATCCTCATCAGAACTCGTATGAAACACTACTCCCTAGAGCCATATGCAAAGAACTTCCTTCAAGCTACCTCCTTATGCTTGCAAAGCAGCAACAAAAACCTGACACTCTCCGCAGTGTACTGTCCGCCGCGCTTTACAATTCCTGAAAAGCAATTCCAAGACTTCTTCGATACTCTAGGAGGCAGATTCCTAGCTGCCGGCGATTATAACGCCAAACACACGCACTGGGGCTCTCGCCTTATTAATCCAAAAGGCAGGCAACTGTACAACACAATCATCAATTTCCGCAACAAGCTAAACTTTGTCTCTCCAAGACAACCCACCTACTGACCAACAGACCCTAGAAAATTGACTTCGCTATTACCAGGCACATAGAACATCCATTCAGACTGACTTCTCCGCGAACTAACTGGCACAAAAAATACATAAGTAGTCACATCCACACGAATCCAGAGCTGGAGTGTGAGGAGGATATAAAAGACTTTGTCTATATTTTCAATGAAATGGTTACCTCAGCAGCGGAATTATCAACCCCTATTGCTGGTAAAGTCTCAAAAAATATGAAAATTATAACCAACAGTTATATTGAAAGACTGGTTACAAATAAACGCCGCCTTAGAAGAGAATGGCAGGCCTGCAGATCCCCGGCGTCGAAACAACGACTCAATGCAATAAGGAAACTAAGGGAGGTCCTTAGGCTGCAGCAGGAAAGTGAGCAACACAAATATATAGAAAAACTAACTCCTAATTGTTCCAATACACGCTCTCTATGGGGAGCAAATAAATCCATAAAGACACCAGTAGAAGGTGAATCTCCAATTAGAGATAATCATGGTAACTGGGTACGCAGCGAAGGAGAGAAGGCCAATGCATTCGCTCGTCATCTAAGTTCAGTATTTCAACCAAATCCTCCTACTAATGGATTCCAAATCCCTTACCTTAATTGCATCTCTCAAGAAGGTATGACTCCTATCACTAGAACTGAGATCGAAATCAAAACCGTTATACAAACGCTGAATCCCAAAAAAGCCCCTGGCTACGATCACATAACCCCCAAAATCCTAACTGAACTTCCTAATTCTGCAATAACTTTTATTACTAGCTTATTCCACGCTATCTTTCGAACTGGCCACTTTCCAACACCATGGAAGAAATCTTTAATAATAATGATTCCAAAACCAGGAAAGGATAAGACACTATCATCCTCCTACAGACCTATAAGCTTGCTTCCGTGCTTGTCGAAACTATTTGAAAAGCTGCTACTGTCAAAGCTTTCTCCATATCTCCGCGAAAGGAATACCATACCCTTCCACCAATTCGGTTTTCGTGAAAATCACGGTACAATAGAACAAGTAAATCGCATAACCAATGAAATAAGAAATGCATTTGAAACCCGAAAATACTGCTCCGCTATTTTTCTCGATGTAGCTCAAGCTTTTGACAGAGTGTGGCACGAAGGTCTTATGTACAAAGTAAGATGCTTACTTCCAGAAAACTACCATCATATCTTAAAATCGTATCTCTCACATAGAATGTTCCGGGTAAAATATAAGGAATATATAACAACTGACTTCGAAATAAACGCGGGAGTTCCACAGGGAAGCGTAGTTGGTCCAATCCTGTACATTATATTCACGTCAGACTTACCAACAAATAGTAAGCTAGTCACATCAACATTTGCTGATGACACAGCAATACTAAGCACCGACAAGTGTCCCACAAAAGCGTCAACTGAACTAGGAGACCATTTAAAAGTAGTAGAAAAATGGCTGTCGAATTGGCGCATAAAAGTTAATGAGCAAAAGAGAAAACATGTGACATTCACACTAAGGCCAAATACATGCCCAACTATAACACTAAATAATATCCCTATTCCACAAGGATCCGATGTCACATACCTTGGGATTCATCTAGATCGACGCCTAACCTGGCGAAAACACCTTGAGGCAAAGAGAACGCACATCAAGTTAAAAGCCGCTTCCATACACTGTCTCATTAACCATAGATCTCCACTAAGCCTAGAAAAGAAGAAAACAAGGAAAACAAAGAAAACAATAGCATCATAAAACCTATTTGGACATATGGTATCCAACTATGGGGAAACGCATGTGTAACTAATATCGAACTCATACAGAGAGCGCAAACAAAAATACTAAGAACAATGACGGGTGCTCCTTGGTACATCCGAAATATAAATATCCACAGAGACCTGAACATTCCCTTGGTGAAGGACGTAATTCCACACATTAGAGCAAGATAACTGGAAAAGCTACAAATCCATCCAAACCCATTAGCGAACGCACTGACGTACACAAGCAGCACATCCCGTCTACGTAGGAACGACCTACCATCCCTGTGATAAGGAGGATCACACAACAACAGTACTCCCCCCAATGAAGGAGTAGATTATAACTAGATATAAGATTTGATACAATTATTGTTAGTCTCTAGAAGAGAAGATCCAATAAATAAAGAACTATATTTAAAAAGAATAGATGTACCGTTACCGAAATAACGAAAGCAACCTCTTTTTCGAAGCATATTTCACATCACAAAAGTAAGAAGTGAAACTTCTTAGGGCACGTTGCTGTCAAGTCCGCGTCATACACTTTTCAGAATTTGTTTGATATTTAATTGTTTATTACAACAGAAACATTTGATTCCATAAAAACATTTCATAAACAAATTAAATGCAACATCGTTGATTTGCCTGTTTCAAAAAGTAAACGACTTCACAAAGAGTAAAAAGAGTTTATATGAATTAAAAATTACGAGACTCGAAGGAATAAGAGAAAGGAAGGGAAGGGAAAGAGTAAAAGGAAGGAAGGATCATTGAGAAGGAGGATGGATGGTATAAGAAGGGCGACGGATGGAAATATACGAAGTAGGGAGGAGGGTGGATCCAGTGGATTACATAGGTAAGAGAGAGATTGGAGTAAGATCAGAATTACGAATGATCAAAAGACCAGTTAGAAGATATCTCAGAAGCAAGTATACGAAAGGAAGGAAAGGAGAGGGATCAACGGAAGAAAAATAGGCAGCCTCTTTATAAACTATCAAATATACTTTCCTGTTGTATAATAAAAACATAATATTTTAAAAATCTTTCTCAAAACAATGCAAAAAAAAGTGGGTAATATTTAAAAAAAGTTTCTCTTTTTCGCGTGACTCTGTTGTAACGCAAATTTTCAATGTCAGGTATCGTATTCAGTTCTATTCTTGTACTGTTCTGCTATCAGCACTATGTCTATTTTGTTCTCAGTTACCGTCTGGATCAGTAACTCTTGAGCTGCTTCACAGGACTTTAACCTTCATGCTTGCCGTAGGGTGATGGCACTCTAATTTTTTCTCTTCGCTAATTATGCACTTGGTTTGGTTTTTGCACTGTCTAACTAAGTGTCCCGCTTGACCACAGTTCAGACAGTGGCCGTTTTGGTCAGTACTAGACTCACAATTCTTGACTATGTGTCTAAAATCCAGACATTTAAAGCAAATTCTTTTTTCGCGTATTCTGCATACAACGCAGCAAATTTTTATTTTCCCTTTTTTCAACAGAGTTTAGCTATTTTAGTCGGAACACATAGGCTGGCGACCTATTTGTCGCCGAAGGATCTCACCGATTCCATCCCAATTGCAATATGTCCGTCTGTCTGTTTATCTGTGGAAATAGATTTCTGAGGAAACGGAAAGAGATACTGACTTGGATTTTTGATTAAGTATTTTTATATTATTAAGCTACTTGTATGTAAAAATGGGCAACATCGATCAACGAACACACCCCCTGCCCATATAAAGCAAAAGTTCAATATGCAATATCTGGAAAATTATAATATATCGGGATGTAATTTTATTTGTGATCAAGTTCTCCTAATATGATTTAACACGTTAAAAATTGAAAAGATCGCCCAACGGATACGCCCACCACCCATATAAAGTAAATATTTGATATAGGATATCTGGTCAACCATACCACATATAAGGATGGTTTCAAACCAAAATATTTAGTAATTATAAAAGTTTTACGATTGTATTAAAAAAAAATTCCAAAAAAGACTTCGGACAGCCCGAGATAATGCTTTTACTAGTTGTTATATGACATGTCAGTTTTGCGATTCATATGTAGTTCCTTGTACATGTCAACATTTTTTTTTTGGTACGATTTATAATTTTCTCAATTTATGTCAAAAATGTCGAAATAGAACATGTTTCCAAAAATAACATGAATTTCCACATGTTTTGTACACCAGAAATGCTTTGACCACTTTGATCACACTAAATGAATTTAGCGATATTACGCTCAGCTAGATGAGACATTTTTAAATATGAATTTGTTTGATTAAAATAAAAAGTTGAATTAATGAATACATAGATATTTCTTCCAAAAAAATAAAAAAAAAACTATTTTTTTACTTTTATTTATAAAATACATCTGAAGAAAATAGAGACTATCATCATCTGACTATTTGTATTTTCATATTTTGCATATTTAAGAAATATAATTTATGAAAAATTTGAATTTGATTTTTAGTCGAGTTTTACAGAATGCCACCATTTTTGAAAATACAAATATAGATACTCTTTCAGGCTTCAAGAAACATATTTAAAAAGTATGGTTAGTTTTTTTATAATGCTTTTACATCTGTACCATGTATATAGAATAATTGTCTAGTCCAATATTTCAGATCCGTCACTATAAACGAAAACAAACGTATTTCCATAAAATTAATAATAAATTATAACTACATAAATTATACTATACACAAATATTTCAATGATTAATCTTTATAAAATTTAATTATTTATTTTTATGATCATTTTTAATTTACATATTTAAATTAAAGTTTACATTTCCCATTTTTAAACCAAGTAGCATATTTACAATATTTACAATTATGTGTAGTTGAGATATAATCAGAAATTTAAAAAGTTGCAATTAACATTATTTTAGAAAAGTTCATTGAATTCAATTATTTCTTGACATAACATAATTTTTAGTTAGCTGGAAGTAATGTTTGAGTGTTGCACCTTATTATTTTAGCATATTTCGTATAAAAAAAATTTTAATAACAAAGATATGTAAAGTTATCTTGTATAAGTATATGCTTGAAAAGTATATATTTTTACAAAATGTATATTCAACATATTCTGTAGTACGATTCATTTTCTTTTTGAAAATATAAATATGGGATCCTCATCAGAACTCGTATGAAACACTACTCCCTAGAGCCATATGCAAAGAACTTCCTTCAAGCTACCTCCTTATGCTTGCAAAGCAGCAACAAAAACCTGACACTCTCCGCCGCGCTTTACAATTCCTGAAAAGCAATTCCAAGACTTCTTCGATACTCTAGGAGGCAGATTCCTAGCTGCCGGCGATTATAACGCCAAACACACGCACTGGGGCTCTCGCCTTATTAATCCAAAAGGCAGGCAACTGTACAACACAATCATCAATTTCCGCAACAAGCTAAACTTTGTCTCTCCAAGACAACCCACCTACTGACCAACAGACCCTAGAAAATTGACTTCGCTATTACCAGGCACATAGAACATCCATTCAGACTGACTTCTCCGCGAACTAACTGGCACAAAAAATACATAAGTAGTCACATCCACACGAATCCAGAGCTGGAGTGTGAGGAGGATATAAAAGACTTTGTCTATATTTTCAATGAAATGGTTACCTCAGCAGCGGAATTATCAACCCCTATTGCTGGTAAAGTCTCAAAAAATATGAAAATTGTAACCAACAGTTATATTGAAAGACTGGTTACAAATAAACGCCGCCTTAGAAGAGAATGGCAGGCCTGCAGATCCCCGGCGTCGAAACAACGACTCAATGCAATAAGGAAACTAAGGGAGGTCCTTAGGCTGCAGCAGGAAAGTGAGCAACACAAATATATAGAAAAACTAACTCCTAATTGTTCCAATACACGCTCTCTATGGGGAGCAAATAAATCCATAAAGACACCAGTAGAAGGTGAATCTCCAATTAGAGATAATCATGGTAACTGGGCACGCAGCGAAGGAGAGAAGGCCAATGCATTCGCTCGTCATCTAAGTTCAGTATTTCAACCAAATCCTCCTACTAATGGATTCCAAATCCCTTACCTTAATTGCATCTCTCAAGAAGGTATGACTCCTATCACTAGAACTGAGATCGAAATCAAAACCGTTATACAAACGCTGAATCCCAAAAAAGCCCCTGGCTACGATCACATAACCCCCAAAATGCTAACTCAACTTCCTAATTCTGCAATAACTTTTATTACTAGCTTATTCCACGCTATCTTTCGAACTGGCCACTTTCCAACACCATGGAAGAAATCTTTAATAATAATGATTCCAAAACCAGGAAAGGATAAGACACTATCATCCTCCTACAGACCTATAAGCTTGCTTCCGTGCTTGTCGAAACTATTTGAAAAGCTGCTACTGTCAAAGCTTTCTCCATATCTCCGCGAAAGGAATACCATACCCTTCCACCAATTCGGTTTTCGTGAAAATCACGGTACAATAGAACAAGTAAATCGCATAACCAATGAAATAAGAAATGCATTTGAAACCCGAAAATACTGCTCCGCTATTTTTCTCGATGTAGCTCAAGCTTTTGACAGAGTGTGGCACGAAGGTCTTATGTACAAAGTAAGATGCTTACTTCCAGAAAACTACCATCATATCTTAAAATCGTATCTCTCACATAGAATGTTCCGGGTAAAATATAAGGAATATATAACAACTGACTTCGAAATAAACGCGGGAGTTCCACAGGGAAGCGTAGTTGGTCCAATCCTGTACATTATATTCACGTCAGACTTACCAACAAATAGTAAGCTAGTCACATCAACATTTGCTGATGACACAGCAATACTAAGCACCGACAAGTGTCCCACAAAAGCGTCAACTGAACTAGGAGACCATTTAAAAGTAGTAGAAAAATGGCTGTCGAATTGGCGCATAAAAGTTAATGAGCAAAAGAGTAAACATGTGACATTCACACTAAGGCCAAATACATGCCCAACTATAACACTAAATAATATCCCTATTCCACAAGGATCCGATGTCACATACCTTGGGATTCATCTAGATCGACGCCTAACCTGGCGAAAACACCTTGAGGCAAAGAGAACGCACATCAAGTTAAAAGCCGCTTCCATACACTGTCTCATTAACCATAGATCTCCACTAAGCCTAGAAAAGAAGAAAACAAGGAAAACAAAGAAAACAATAGCATCATAAAACCTATTTGGACATATGGTATCCAACTATGGGGAAACGCATGTGTAACTAATATCGAACTCATACAGAGAGCGCAAACAAAAGAACAACTAAGAACAATGACGGGTGCTCCTTGGTACATCCGAAATATAAATATCCACAGAGACCTGAACATTCCCTTGGTGAAGGACGTAATTCCACACATTAGAGCAAGATAACTGGAAAAGCTACAAATCCATCCAAACCCATTAGCGAACGCACTGACGTACACAAGCAGCACATCCCGTCTACGTAGGAACGACCTACCATCCCTGTGATAAGGAGGATCACACAACAACAGTACTCCCCCCAATGAAGGAGTAGATTAAAACTAGATATAAGATTTGATACAATTTTTGTTAGTCTCTAGAAGAGAATATCCAATAAATAAAGAACTATATTAAAAAAAAAAAATAGATGTACCGTTACCGAAATAACGAAAGCAACCTCTTTTTCGAAGCATATTTCACATCACAAAAGTAAGAAGTGAAACTTCTTAGGGCACGTTGCTGTCAAGTCCGCGTCATACACTTTTCAGAATTTGTTTGATATTTAATTGTTTATTACAACAGAAACATTTGATTCCATAAAAACATTTCATAAACAAAATAAATGCAACATCGTTGATTTGCCTGTTTCAAAAAGTAAACGGCTTCACAAAGAGTAAAAAGAGTTTGTATGAATTAAAAATTACGAGACTCGAAGGAATAAGAGAAAGGAAGGGAAGGGAAAGAGTAATAGGAAGGAAGGATCATTGAGAAGGAGGATGGATGGTATAAGAAGGGCGACGGATGGAAATATACGAAGTAGGGAGGAGGGTGGATCCAGTGGATTACATAGGTAAGAGAGAGATTGGAGTAAGATCAGAATTACGAATGATCAAAAGACCAGTTAGAAGATATCTCAGAAGCAAGTATACGAAAGGAAGGAAAGGAGAGGGATCAACGGAAGAAAAATAGGCAGCCTCTTTATAAACTATCAAATATACTTTCCTGTTGTATAATAAAAACATAATATTTTAAAAATCTTTCTCAAAACAATGCAAAAAAAAGTGGGTAATATTTAAAAAAAGTTTCTCTTTTTCGCGTGACTCTGTTGTAACGCAAATTTTCAATGTCAGGTATCGTATTCAGTTCTATTCTTGTACTGTTCTGCTATCAGCACTATGTCTATTTTGTTCTCAGTTACCGTCTGGATCAGTAACTCTTGAGCTGCTTCACAGGACTTTAACCTTCATGCTTGCCGTAGGGTGATGGCACTCTAATTTTTTCTCTTCGCTAATTATGCACTTGGTTTGGTTTTTGCACTGTCTAACTAAGTGTCCCGCTTGACCACAGTTCAGACAGTGGCCGTTTTGGTCAGTACTAGACTCACAATTCTTGACTATGTGTCTAAAATCCAGACATTTAAAGCAAATTCTTTTTTCGCGTATTCTGCATACAACGCAGCAAATTTTTATTTTCCCTTTTTTCAACAGAGTTTAGCTATTTTAGTCGGAACACATAGGCTGGCGACCTATTTGTCGCCGAAGGATCTCACCGATTCCATCCCAATTGCAATATGTCCGTCTGTCTGTTTATCTGTGGAAATAGATTTCTGAGGAAACGGAAAGAGATACTGACTTGGATTTTTGATTAAGTATTTTTATATTATTAAGCTACTTGTATGTAAAAATGGGCAACATCGATCAACGAACACACCCCCTGCCCATATAAAGCAAATGTTCAATATGCAATATCTGGAAAATTATAATATATCGGGATGTAATTTTATTTGTGATCAAGTTCTCCTAATATGATTTAACACGTTAAAAATTGAAAAGATCGCCCAACGGATACGCCCACCACCCATATAAAGTAAATATTTGATATAGGATATCTGGTCAACCATACCACATATAAGGATGGTTTCAAACCAAAATATTTAGTAATTATAAAAGTAATCTTAAAAGTTTTACGATTGTATTAAAAAAAAATTCCAAAAAAGACTTCGGACAGCCCGAGATAATGCTTTTACTAGTTGTTATATGACATGTCAGTTTTGCGATTCATATGTAGTTCCTTGTACATGTCAACATTTTTTTTTTGGTACGATTTATAATTTTCTCAATTTATGTCAAAAATGTCGAAATAGAACATGTTTCCAAAAATAACATGAATTTCCACATGTTTTGTACACCAGAAATGCTTTGACCACTTTGATCACACTAAATGAATTTAGCCCTAGAGTAAACGCGATATTACGCTCAGCTAGATGAGACATTTTTAAGAATTTAAATATGAATTTGTTTGATTAAAATAAAAAGTTAAATTAATGAATACATAGATATTTCTTCCAAAAAAATAAAAAAAAAAACTATTTTTTTACTTTTATTTATAAAATACATCTGAAGAAAATAGAGACTATCATCATCTGACTATTTGTATTTTCATATTTTGCATATTTAAGAAATATAATTTATGAAAAATTTGAATTTGATTTTTAGTCGAGTTTTACAGAATCCCACCATTTTTGAAAATACAAATATAGATACTCTTTCAGGCTTCAAGAAACATATTTAAAAAGTATGGTTAGTTTTTTTATGATGCTTTTACATCTGTACCATGTATATAGAATAATTGTCTAGTCCAATATTTCAGATCCGTCACTATAAACGAAAACAAACGTATTTCCATAAAATTAATAATAAATTATAACTACATAAATTATACTATACACAAATATTTCAATGATTAATCTTTATAAAATTTAATTATTTATTTTTATGATCATTTTTAATTTACATATTTAAATTAAAGTTTACATTTCCCATTATTAAACCAAGTAGCATATTTACAATATTTACAATTATGTGTAGTTGAGATATAATCAGAAATTTAAAAAGTTGCAATTAACATTATTTTAGAATAGTTCATTGAATTCAATTATTTCTTGACATAACATATTTTTTAGTTAGCTGGAAGTAATGTTTGAGTGTTGCACCTTATTATTTTAGCATATTTCGTATAAAAAAAATTGTAATAACAAAGATATGTAAAGTTATCTTGTATAAGTATATGCTTGAAAAGTATATATTTTTACAAAATGTATATTCAACATATTCTGTAGTACGATTCATTTTCTTTTTGAAAATATAAATAGGGCCGTTTTATTCAATTACAAAAACATGTATTTATAAAAATAAATAGATATTTATAAAAAATTATTCAGCTTTATCTTTTATATTTAACTATAGAAAGTATATCCCTTAAATTTAATTTCTTTTTTAGAAAATTATAACTATATACAGTTTAAAATTATTTTCGAAATCAATTTTCTGACAAATTGTGACTGATGTATGTATACCAAATTTTAAACAATATATATTAATTACGCTATTATTTTCATCAAATTATTAAACAAATTTAACAGGCATTGAATAAAACGGTCCATAGTGTGTTGGTCAAATTAAATCAAGAATATTTACATAACTATATAAACTGTCGAATTTGCATAGTTTACGTAATGTTGCCCTTTCCAATAATATAAGAATACTCCTTCGACGTCCAATTTGAAAATGTGCGCAAAGGTACCCGAGTATCAGTAATTATGTCCGGAAGTTGCCGTTGAATTTGGAGTTGATGTGTTAGCTGAATCTCCTAACCATGAATCAGGGCTTGGAGGGAATTCCGGGTAAGTCTGCGTTGGGCTAGAGTTATTACTCATATCTGATAAAGCCCCTCCATGTATATGTTGTGATTTTAACATACGGATATTCGAATTTATAGTATGATCTTAAAGAAAATAATTCATTATTTAATTAGTATATATGATTATAAACAGATGCATATGTGATATATCATATATACAGTATCTCACATATACAGTATCTCATTTTTATTTTATTGTATCAAGTACATGTTTAGAAAAGTCATACAAAAAAAATTTCAAAATAGATGTACCGTTACTGAAATAACGAAAGCAACCTCTTTTTCTAAGCATATTTCACATCACAAAAGTAAGAAGAGAAACTTCTTAGGGCACGTTGCTTTGCATTTGATTCTATAAAAACATTTCATAAACAAAATAAATGAAACATCTTTGATTTGCCTGTTTCAAAAACTAAACGGCTTCACAAAGAGTAAAAAGAGTTTATATGAATTAAAAATTACGAGACTCGAATAGACAGAGGGACGAGTGAAGGGAAGACAATGAAGAGGGAATAAGAGAAAGGAAGGGAATGGAAAGAGTAAAAGGACAAAAGAAAGGAAGGAGCATTGAGAAGGAGGATGGATGGTATAAGAAGGGCGACGGATGGAAATATACGAAGTAGGAGGAGGCTGGATCCAGTGGATTACATAGGCAAGAGAGAGATTGGAGAAAGATCAGAATTACGAATGATCAAAAGACCAGATATCTCAAAAGCAAGTATACGAAAGGAAGGAAAGGAGAGGGATCCACGGAAGAAAAATAGGCAGCCTCGTTATTAACTATCAAATATACTTTCCCGTTGTGTAATAAAAACATAAAATTTTAAAAATCTTTCTCAAAACAATGCAAAAAAAAGTGGGCAATATTTAAAAAAAGTTTCTCTTTTTCGCGTGACTCTGTTGCAACGCAAATTTTCAATATCAGGTATCGTTAAACCGAATTTTGATTAGTTTAGTACTTTAGTACAAGGGGTATCCCTAGCGCCTCCAAATTGGCTCCAAACTTTTGGGCACCGACTCCACCAATTGGCGGCATTTGTCAGGGGTGATTTGGACCCACTCTTGATGCAACACTTTTTAAGGATAGCTTTAAATGAAATATGAAATATTGATCTTGTTTTTCAAATATAACCCTAGATTTCTAATTGGTTTGGTGTTAGGCTATGGGTTGACGTTTAAATATATTTCGTAGTGAAAAAGGTCCATTTGTTAATTTGTTTGGCCGATAGACCCGAAATCTCTCCTACAACTCAAAATTGTTCATTCGGTAAGTCGTGTGTACAACACGACTTACTTTTCTTTCTTTTTTGTCTTTTTTTAATTTTTGGTGGAGAAAGATGTAATTTATAAGGTTTTCCTGATTTTTGGTTCTTCTCTGACAAACAACATCTTCGGCAGTTCACAAAATGCCATATTTTTAACTATTAAACTATTCTTGTAGGACAACACTTTGCAATCTTGAGTTGAATATTATGCTCTTTATGATGGTATAGTAGAGGTAGAGATACTAATTAATTCCTTTGGG
Source organism: Coelopa frigida (assembly GCA_017309665.1). NCBI lineage: Eukaryota > Metazoa > Arthropoda > Insecta > Diptera > Coelopidae > Coelopa > Coelopa frigida. The sequence continues at coordinate 118,344 of JAFDUT010000032.1, read as the reverse complement.
AGTTTTAATCTTACAAATCAACATAAAAATGCAAATAAGTTAACTATTTGCAATCGGAATCAATTGGAATTTCAACCATAATATGCATAAGTATGCGAGCATGGTTTCTTTGTATCCGCTACCAAGCGTCTTAAGACAAAGAAGTCAATCTTAGTTTGCTTGATGAGGCATGCTTGTGTGGATGAACAAATATACAAATCTCAAGTTTGTACAATTATTGAACCTTTTATAAAAGTTTTTTACATTTCTTTTAAATATAGCAACAAAAATACAAATACAGCAAATAATACAGTCAAAAGTTATTAACATAAAATAGAAAGAAGTCGCTAATTTGACACCACAAAAGTCTACGTACATTTTCATATATAGAGAATTAGTAAAAATACCTAAAACCTGTTTTATATTTTATACCCTACACCCTGTGGGTAAGGGTATATTCATTTTGTCCTTCCGTTTGTAACGCAATAAAGGAGAGGTCGTAGGTATGGAAAAGTATATATATTCTTGATCAGCGTCACCTCCTGCGTCGATTTAGCGATGTCCGTCTGTCTGTCTGTCGGTCTGTCTGTCTATCGGTCTGTCTGTCTGTGTGTCTGTCTGTAGAAATCAGTTTTTTTTAAGAAACGGTAAAAGCAAGACACTTCAAATTTTGGATTTATAACTATTATACGTATACGCTATTTGTCAATGATATTGAGCAAAATCGGTCCACGGACACGTCCACCTCCCATATAAAGAAAAAGGTTTATATGAGATATCTGGTGAACTATGGTATATATCGAGATGAAATTTTGTGTGTGATCATGTATCACCGATACGAGTTTACAAGACAAAAATGGAAAACATCGCCCATCGGACACGCCCACCTCCCATATAAAGCAAAAGTTCAATATGGGATATATAATAACCTAGGGTATATATCGAGATGAAATTTTGTGTGTGATCATGTATCACCGATACGAGTTTACAAGACAAAAATGGAAAAGATCGACCAACTGACAAGCTACAGCTCAGCTCAAAAGCTACAGCTCAATGTTGGATATATGGTAAACCATATAGACAGTTATTAGATTAAATATTGCTACTAAGAGTTCCCATGAATCAAATGGAAAAGATCTCTTATAGGACACGAGCACCTTCCATACAAAATCGTAGATCTACAAGAATTCCAACTACTTTATAGATGTTATTTCCTGATTTAAGTGTGGGAGTGAATGCAATAAGAAAGAGACCACATCCAACTGAACCTCAGTGGACGCCCATAGAAAAATTGATTATATCCTTTCAATATAAACGTAATGAGCAGGTGACGATTGAGAGAATACAATTTCCAATTGTACCTGCTGAAGGGATCACAATCCACAAAAGTCAAGCAACTACATATTTCCAAATGGGTGTTCATCTTCGAAGTGGAATCAGTCGCGCGGCAATATATGTTGCTTATAGTAGCGCAGCAAATACTTCTGGCCTTTATATTGTTGGAAATTTCAACCCTCCCAAGTCTTTTGTTGAATTAGATTGAACATTGAAATGAACATCTAAAATCGGAAAAGCAACTAAAGGCACATTATAATTTTTTGGCATACAAAATATCATCGATTCAATTATTCTTCCATAAATTGCAGAGCTTTAATGCGCACTTCCAAGATTTTCCAATTGTGGAAACAGAACACTATAATATTCCTAACTTCACTCTTATTCATAGATTAGATAGATCTAAAGACAATCTCCGCAAAAAGGGTTATCTTTTTGAAAGAGACCACAGTTGTGGAAGTTTAATGACGCATTTTCACTAATTATTGATAGAAACTCACTGTTTTGCCTTTAATTAACGTTGTATGCCGGTTGTAGGGTATGTAAACTTCGGCCAGGCCGAACGCCCTACACCCTGCATACAACGTTTATTAAAGATAAAACAAATAAATAATTATTTTTTAGTGTTTGAAGTAATCCATATGAATATCTGTATAACTGTAAATATCATACGTCATTGCACTAATTTCTAAAGTCGGTATAATATTAGTGGATCTTTTCGTTCTGCAAATATTTTTGTCAATAAGCGGAATAAGAGAAAGCCTACGTTCCAATATATTTTCCTCTGCTTTTCGACATATGTTCAAATCAACCATAATTATTATCGAATTTTTATTTCCATTGTATTCATTCATTCAATATGTGGATATTCTATATCAAATGTTTACTTGAGGTGAGTGTGTCCATTGGGTGATGTTTAGAATGTAAGGTATTAGAGTACTTTATCACACACAAAATTTAATCTCGATATATACATTGATATATATATATTGATCACCAGATATCCCATATAAACCTTTTGCTTTATATGGGAGGTGGGCGTGTCCGATGGGCCATGTTTTCCATTTTTGGATTGTAAACTCGAGACGGTGGTACATGATTACACACAAAACTTCATTTGGAACAATTTTACTTTACCACACCCCCGTCAAAAAGAAAAAAAATTTGTTTTCCAAAAAGGGCTAAAATAACGAAAAACTACAACAACAAAATATGGCGGCGGACTCATTTGGTTTGGCCATAAAGTGAGATCAAAGTTCAAATTAATGATTTTTTCAAATAGCCACCAAATCCACAATCCACAAATCATTTCGATATATACCATAGTTCGCCAGATATCCCATATAAACCTTTTGCTTTAGGTGGGCGTGTCTGTTGACCGATTACGCCCATTTTTACATACAAGTAGCTTATTAATATAGAAAATCCAAAATTTCAAGTCAGTATCTCTTACCGTTTCTTCAGAAACTCTATTTCCATAGACAGACACACAGGCAGACGGACAGACAGACGGACATAGCTAAATCGATTCAGGAGGTGACGCTGATCAAGAATATATATACTTTTCCATACCTACGACCTCTCCTTTAATGCGTTACAAACGGAAGGACAAAATGAATATACCCTTACCCACAGGGTGTAGGGTATAATTATATGGGCGCGCGGTTTTCAAGGTCGCGACACGAAGTGAGCAGAGACACAAATCAAAAATACTTTTTGGTTTGTGTCTCTACTTGTGGATCGTTGTAAATTAACAAAGCCGAGACTTAACCCAAATGCCTCATCTTCTCACATATGTTCACTGAGTATAACGTATAATTTTATTCGACGGTCGAAGTTGTTCAAAGTTTTTCTCACAACATACGCTTTGCAAATTTGAGACGATGCAAATATCTATTAATTGGAAATATTATTCATTCATTTGCTTTACTTAATGCAAAAGAAAACATTGATAAATACATTTTCAAATAAAATAAATAATAAAATATCTTTAATTTGTTCGGTGAGTTAAAGCTTCAGTCAACGCGTATAAAGCGGCGCTATATGTGTATGTATAAAGTAATTTTTATGAATGAAAAATTGCGAGACTCGCATCGATAGAGGGATGGGTGAATGGAAGAAAAAGGGTAAGAGGGCGAATAAGAATAAGAAGGTTGATGGATTGAAATATACGAATATGAAAGGAGGTGGGATTCAGTGGATGACTTCTGTAAGAGATAGTAGAAAGATCAGATGGAGAATGGACCAAGAGACGTATTGGAGATAGAGATCACAGAAGCAGTGTGTATGTAGATCAAAGGAAGGCAAGGAAAGGAATGGGAGGCCGCCTCGTTCTAAACTTTCAAATATACTTTCTTGTTGTTCAACAAAATCTTTAAATGTTAAATATTTTTCTTTAATCAATGCATTTATCATGTGGGTAATATTTATGCAGCAGAGTACACCCGAAAGAAGTGAAACTTTATTGCCTACTTTTATTGGCATTGCTTTAAAAAGATATTAAACATTTTAAGTTTTTATTTCACAACGAGAAAGTATATTTCAACGTTTAGAACGAGACTACCTCTTTTCCTTCACTTCATACCTTTCCTTCCTTTGGTATACTTTCTTCTATGATTTCTTTCAACAGATGGTCTTTTGGACGTTCCAACTATGATTGATGATTGATTGAGTGATTGGCGAAAGATTCTGATCTTTCGCCAATCACTCTCTCTCTCTCTTGCCTACGTCAATTACTGCATCCTACCTCCTTCCTACGTCGTATGCTTCGTCCATTCGTCACTTTTCTTATACCATTCATCCTCCTTCGCAAAGCTTCTTCCTTCCTTTCGCCCTCTTACATTTACTCTTCCTTTACCCGTCCCTATTTCACGTTCGATTTTTCGTTCATAAAAATTTGCAAGCATATGGTTCCGAGAAAAACGTAGAAGAACTTCGAGCATCGCATAACATTTTTCCTTATACTCAAAGAAAATCACTCATGTTTCTGAGACAGAAGAAGAAGCATTCGGTTGTGTTTCTGCTTTCTTCGTTTACAACGATCCACGAGTAGAGACACACACCAAAAAATAAATTTGATTTGTGTCTCTGCTCTGCCCATAGAAATTTTACTTCAAAAAGATTCACTTCTTTCGCGTGTACTTTGTTGCACGCATATTTTATACCCTACACCCTGTGGGTAAGGGTATATTCATTTTGTCCTTCCGTTTGTAACGCATTAAAGTAGAGGTCGTAGGTATGGAAAAGTATATATATTCTTGATCAGCGTCACCTCCTGAGTCGATTTAGCTATGTCCGTCTGTCTGTCTGTCTGTCTGTGTGTCTGTCTTTAGAAAGAGATTTTCTGAAGAAACGGTAAGAGATACTGACTTGAAATTTAGTATTTCTATATTAATAAGCTACTTGCATGTAAAAATGGGCGAAATCGATCAACAGACACGCCCACCTCCCAAATAACGCAAAAGGTTTATATAAGATATCTGGTGAACTATGGTATATATCAAGATGCACTTGTGTGTGGTCATGCTCCACTGCTACGAGTTTACGTGTCAAAAATGGAAAACATCGCCCATCAGACACGCCCACCTCCCATATAAAGCAAAAGTTCAATATGGGATATCTGGTGAACTATTTCATATGTCGAGATGAAATTGTGTGTGTGATCATGTATCACCGATACGAGTTTACAAAACAAAAATGGAAAAAATTGCCCATCGGACACGCCCAACTCCCATATAACGCAAAAGTTCAATATGGGATATCTGGTGAACTATGGTATATATCGAGATGAAAATTTGTGTGTGGTCATGTATCACCGATTCGAGTTTACAAAACAAAAATGGAAAAGATCGCCCAACTGACAAGCCACAGCTCAGCTCAATGTTGGATATATGGTAGACCATATAGACAGTTATTAGATTAAATATCGCTACTAAGAGTTCCCAAGAATCAAATGGAAAAGATCTCTTAAAGGCACAAGCATCCACAAAAGTCAGGGAGCTACATATTTCCAAATGGGTGTTCATCTTCGAAGTGGAATCAGTCGAGCGGCACTATATGTTGCTTATAGTAGCGCAGTAAGTACTTCTGGACTTTATATTGTTGGAAATTTCAACCCTCCCAAGTCTTTTGTTGAATCAGATTTTGTTTGCATTGAAATTAACATCTAAAATCGGAAAAGCAACTAAAGGCACATTATGATTTTATGGCACACAAAAAATCATCGATTCAATTATTCTTCCATAAATTGCAGAGCTTTAATGCGGACTTCCAACATTTACCAATGGCACAATGCTTCAAACATCAGAACTACTTCGTTTTGTGGAACCATGAGCCCTTTCAACAGAAAACTATAATATTCACTCACTCTTATTCATAGATTAGATAGTTTTAACGACAATCGACGCAAAAAAAATGCAATTTTACATGGTTTTTGGAAAACGAATATAGCTTTAAATATATAATTTCTCTTTGAAATAGACCACAGTTGTGAAAATCACACGATGGAGTTAATAGCATTGAAGTGTAATGACGCATTTTCACTAATTATTGATAGAAAAGCACTCTTTTTCCTTTAATAAGCGTTGTATGCAGGGTGTAGGGTATGAAAACTTCGGCCTGGCCGAAGTAAACAGTTTTTGCCTGGGTGGAGTAGGCAAAAACTAGTTATTAAATAAATTTGGTAAATAGCGGCGTAACTTTTAAGATTATACGTTATTATTATTTTTTTTTTTTGGTTTGATTATTTGAGGGTTTTCTAGGAACAGATCTAAACGTAAAAACAGAATGGGTAGATAGGTAGATACACTGTCCTTCAAAATATCACGTACAGTACCTATTTGTAATGATTAAAAATTTAATTTTTTTTAAATTTAATTTATTTGTTGATTAGCTCTTATTTTAACACTAGAAAGACCGATACGTTGTATATACCTAGATTGCCCAAAAGCAGTCAAAATTACTTTCTTGTGAAAGAATAACTAATGTGTAAAGAAATTGGTTAAATATAATTTTGTCATATTTGTCATATTATTTACACTTCATTCGACATTTCTTTCATACATTTTGAGCGAAAAATAAATAAAATAAACCCCTTATTAAAACATGTATCAGAGATGAGATGCAACTGCATCTCATCAAGTATCGACAATTTATCACATATTTGCAAGTTATTATGTGACGGCAATCGAAAAAAAGTAATGAAAACTGTTATTTCAATATCGAGACAAACTGATCATATAAGAAATGTACTAAATTTATTAATAAGAGACATTTTATTATTATTTTACTATTATTTTATTTCAAATTGACTGCTTTTGTGCAATATAGGTATAACACATATGTATATACCAGAAATGAAGGAGGGAGAAGTTAAATACTAATTTAATAAATGCATTTATATGTAGTAAAAAAAGTCACAAAGTTTTAAGAAAGTGTGACAATATATACATACTTTTTTCTAATTGAAATTAAAAAGCAGTCAAAATGACTTGCTTGGGCAATCTAGTGTTAATATCGCCGTTAACCTATTAACTTTCGTGGCCGTAGAAGGTTACAAGTTGGAGGAGGGCACCTTAACACTAAATATACCGGCGATTTGATATACCATTCATACCAAAAGCGGTCAAATGAAAATAATATAAGTTCCAGGTCAACCTCACAGAAATATATTATTTTCTGGATTATATATATATTCACACCGACGATGGTAATGTGGTAATTATAACCCGATTACTGTCATACCTGATTAATTTCACGCCCGAAAAATAGTACACTCTGACCTTTTTATCACAAAAACTACAAAATATGAATTAAATTAATGATATAAATAACTAAAAATGTTATTATCAGGCATGTCCCCATTTTCGATTTCGATCGAAATTCAATACGAAATCGAATTGCCATGTTCCAACTTTCGATTTGTCGTTGTCATTTTGTGCAACAGAGTACACGCGAAAGTGAGACTTTTTGAAGTGAAACGTCTATGGGCAGAGCAGAGACACAAATCAAATATATATTTTGGTGTTATTATTTATATTTGGTTCATATTTTGGTATATCGTTGTAAAGGAAAAAAGCAGAAACACAACCGAATGCTTCTTCTCCTGTCTATAAGGAAAATTGTTATGTGACATACGCTTGCAAATTTGAGTTGATTCTATTGACGCTGCTTGTGTATTACAAAATTTTAAAGAATTTTTATGAACGAAGAATTGTGAAATAGGAACGGGTGAAGGAAGAGAAAATGTACGCTCCTTCCTTCCTTTCGCCCTCTTACTCTTTTTCTTCCATTCACTCACCCTCTATCGATGGGAGTCTCGCAATTTTTCATTCATAAAAATTACGTTATTCATGCACATATAGCGCCACCTATAGAAGTTTCACTTCCAAAATAATAATAATAATAATAATAATAATAATAATAATAATAATAATAATAATAATAATAATAATAATAATAATAATAATAATAATAATAATAATAATAATAATAATAATAATAATAATAATAATAAAATTGAAAATAATACATATAAATTTTTATGGATCTTAACATATCAGTGGTCACAACCGCCTAAGTCTGTTTTTCAAAATTTTCAGGAGAGCAATTTAAAGTTTTAAATTAACATTGAAAGTAATGGGGCTAGGTGTTCCTTTTTTACATTTTTTAAGGAGTCTAAAGAAGATACAGACATGGAAACTTGATAGCAAATAGATTTAGACACGCTGAGCACTATGACACTAAAATCTCAATTTTGTCCTAACTCGACGGTTATGGCTTGTGACCACTGATATTTACTCTGAGAGAAAGTATTGAATTCAGTTTTGGGTGTAGAGTATACGTATAAGCTATTTTCATTATTATTTTATTTTTTGATATTTACTCTGAGAGAAAGTATTGAATTCAGTTTTGGGTGTAGAGTATACGTATAAGCTATTTTCATTATTATTATTTTTTTTTTTTTTGAAATACAAAAATATTATATTATTATCTTATTATATAATAAATTAAGTTTTTACAGCACTGCCTCATTTGGATTGTTATACAAATTTTATATGAACTTCGTCATTCGACGGTGCTCTCAAGATATCTAAACTAACTAATACCTAGAGCAATATAACGTGCATCGCTATACGAAACGCAAAAAGGAAATCACTTGACAGCTGACAAAATAGCCTCTAGTTAAAACAGTGTTGCCAACATAAAGTTTTATACTTCTAAAAAAACACCATTTATTATTAGCCAAACTAATGGCTATCTCACAACAGGTTCATATATAATTTTAGACCTTCTGCAAAATCGTTATATTGACCGACAAAACATTTTGACCATCGCGAAAAAGAATTAGATTCGCGATTAGATATCAAATATTTCAGAATCATTCTGTTGGCCAAATGAACACTCTGGCCACTGAAGGAAAAGTACAATTGTTTCGGGCTACTCAAAGGTATAAATGTATATAAAAATCACACTGACACTAAGCAAAAATTATTGTATTCTATTACCTATGTTCGTATATACAATATTTTCTGAGTAAGAACCAAATGAACGATGGTTCAATGCTGGCGGTGAACGACTTGATGAGAACGGTAATGGACTTGAACTGCTTCTTATATACGATCCTCGAATGGTACGAGGAGAAGCTCTCTCTTCCATTCCCATATTGACAGTACTATAGCTATCGTTACTGTAATCTGAAAATATTAAATAAAATATTTTTAAGAAAATTATATATAGAAAATATATTTGCTCGTTACCATGGTGACTGAAATTATCATAGTCAAGCTTGAGATCGTCTTTGTCTATAATCTTTTCAGTTCGAGGAGAGCAGCTATCTTTAATGGATCGAAAGTACTGACTCCAACGAGTCCGCCCAGCATCTTTTTTTAAACGTTTTTCCTTTGCCCTTCTGTGAAATACAAATATTGTAATTATATATTTTATACTATGTAAAAAAAATAAAAAAATGAATATAATTACAAATTGTATGGTTTTGGACTGAGTCTATTTTATAAGTACATGGTTGAAGTGCTCATTTTTTCGACATTGATAACTTGCCTATTTATAGGGTTCGGTAGTAAGAAAATTAGCCAAAGTTTTGTCGCGATGTTTTATACAAAAAATATGAGTGCAACAGAGTACACGCGAAAGAAATTAAACTTCTTTTTTTAAATATTGTCCACATTATATATGCATTGATTGAAAAATATTTAAAATTTAAAATTTTTTTGATCTACATACACACTGCTTCTGTGACCTCTGTCTCCAGTACGTCTCTTGGTTCATCCTCCTTCTATCTCCATATCTCTCTTTCTTACCTACGTAATCCACTGCATCCTACCTCCTTTCTACTTCGAATACTTCAATCCGTCACCCTCTTTATGCCTTCCATCCTCCTTCTCTAAGCTCCTTCCTTTCGCCCTCTTACCCTTTTTCTTCCATTCACCCATCCCTCTTTCGATTAGAGTCTCACAATTGTTCATTCATAAAAATTATTTTATACACGTATATATCAGAGGTTTCGATGCTTTTAATGACGGACACGAGTTTACAATCCAAAAATGGATAACATCACCTAATATAAAGCAAGGTTTATATGGGATATCTGGTGAACTATGGTACATATCGAGATGAAATTTTGTTTGTGATCATATTCCACTGCTACGAGTTTTAAAGTCATAAATGGAAAACATCACACAATTGACACGCCCACCTCCCATATATCGCAAAAGTTCAATATAAACTATGGTATATATCGGGATGAAATTTTGTGTGTCATCAAGTACTACTAAACATTCTAAACATCGCCCAACGGACACGACCACCTCACGTAAACATTCGACATAGAATACCTGGTAAACCATACCTCATATAGATAAGGATAAAATTTTGTGCGTGATCAGTTACTACCAATATACATAAGTGTGTGCACTAAAATAGATATCACCAGTAGGACTCGCCTACGTCAGCATAAAATTAACACATCTCATGCCAAAATGAAAAGAAATCGGTTATCAACCACACTTCCTACCGATATAACCTTAATATATCTAATTATGTTTTTATGTATTAGATCCATTCTAAGAAAAAGGAAATTCAAATTATGGTTTGGTTTTTAACCAAAAACTATTCAATACATACACCATACTCTTTTACGATTATTTAAAAAACAATTTACCACTTATTTCACTTTCTAATTGGGTTAAATGAATAAAAAGGCAGCAATTTGGGAGTAGGGTATATGAGCTTCGGCCCGGCCGAAGTTAACGCTTTTGCCAGTTTTCTATTTCTTTGTTTGTGTTTTTTGACTGCGCGATGCTTGTTGCTGTTGGTTCCTTGCATTGTATGTACAGTATGTCAAGAATAAGTTTATACAATGAAAAAAAATTCAATTTTTCAACTCTCTAATCAAAAAATACTACTTTTTGAAGTGAAACTTCTATGGGCGCGTTGTTTTCAAGGTCGCGACACGAAATGAGCAGAGATACTATATATACAAAAATTTACTGCGACATTAGACTATATCTTTCTCACACATACTCTGAGTATACACACACACACTCTGAGTCAGGGTTGCCGCGCCAGAACTTTTGAGTGAAGTGCAAACCTGGAAAAAGTGAAGTGTTCTGGAGTGTGAAGTGATTTCATGACTTTTTAGTCCAAGTCCCCAAAAACTAGTCATTTGGTGATGACATTAGAAACATTAGATTCATTTTTTAAATTAAATAAATGAAACATCTTTAATTTACATGTGTAAATTCGGGTCAATGGGTTCAATCAACGCGAATAAAGCCGCGCATACATAGCGCTGTAGAGTTTCTATGAATGAAAAGGAACACGTGTTCACTTGCATCATTAAATGTAAAAAAAAGGGACTGCGAAAAGTTACTCAAAAATGACGCAGATGTTCCAATACTTCGTAAAATTCATATTTACTGATTTCTCTTATTAATTATGCTAAAACAGAGCGTTGTCGCGATTGCAGAATGCGGTAAAGGGTTTTGCGGAATAGAGTTATTGACCAACAATCAACCACTTCTTCTCAACGTTCATCAACATCAAGAACTACCGAAGATGCGAGGAACTCTGAACATAGTCAGTGTTTATATTCTGATTTCCATTATCATAAAAAAGCTCACGACGAGTTAAAAAGCCAACGAAGTTTCACTTCTTTCGCGTGTAATCTTTTGCACGCATATTTTTATACCCTACACCCTGTGGGTGAATATACCCTTATTCATTTTGTCCATCCGTTTGTAACGCATTAAAGGAGAGGTCGTAGGTGGAAAGGTATATATATTCTTGATCAGTGTCACCTCTTGAATCGATTTAGCTATGTCCGTCTGTCTGTCAGTCTGTCTATGTGTCTGTCTGTGGAAATAGATTTTCTGAACAACCGGTAAGAGATACTGACTTGAAATTTGGATTTAGTATTTTTATATTAATAAGCTACTTGCATGTAAAAATGGATGAAATCGATCAACAGACACGCCCACCTCCCATATAAAGCAAAAAGTTTATATGAGATATCTGGTGAACTATCGAGATGAAATTTTGTTTGCGATCATGTACGACCGATACGAGTTTACAAATAAAAAATGGGTAACATCGCCCAATGGACACGCACACCTCCCATATAAACCAAAAGTCCAATATGGGATATATGGTGAACTATAGTATATATTGAGATGAAATTTTGTGTGTGGTCATATTCCACTACTACTAGTTTACAAAACAAAAATGGAAAACATCGCTTTTTTTCCTTTGCCCTTCTGTGAAATACAAATATTGTAATTATATATTTTATACTATGTAAAAAAAATAAAAAAATGAATATAATTACAAATTGTATAGTTTTGGACTGAGTCTATTTTATAGGTACATGGTTGAAGTCTTCATTTTTTCGACATTGATAACTTGCCTATTTGTAGGGTTCGGTAGTAAGAAAATTAGCCAAAGTTTTGTCGCTTTCTTTTTTTAAATATTTTTCCACATTATATATGCATTGATTGAAAAATATTTAACATTTAAAATTTTTTTGATCTACAAACAAACTGCTTCTGTGACCTCTGTCTCCAGTACGTCTCTTGGTTCATCCTCCTTCTATCTCCCTATCTCTCTTTCTTACCTACGTAATCCACTGCATCCTACCTCCTTTCTACTTCGAATACTTCAACCCGTCACCCTCTTTATGCCTTCCATCCTCCTTCTCTAAGCTCCTTCCTTTCGCCCCCTTACCCTTTTTCTTCCATTCACCCATCCCTCTTTCGATTAGAGTCTCACAATTGTTCATTCATAAAAATTATTTTACACACGTATATATCAGAGGTTTCGATGCTTTTAATGCCGGACATGCTCGAAAGCCCGGGCCATGCCCGGACACATCATTCGAGCTCATTCGAGTCTTCGATCACATACGAGCGATCGAGTCTTCGAGCCTTCGTGCACAAACACGAAACAGATAGAGAAGAGAGAATCTTCTAGAGAGAATGGTTTTTGAGCATTGTGGGTCGATTTTGGTTTTATGACCATTTGTGTTGGTGGTTTTTGGTTTTTTATACCTTTTTATACCTGGTTTTTTATACCCTACACCCTGTGGGTTAGGGTATATTCATTTTGTCCTACCGTTTGTAACGCATGAAAGGAGAGGTCGTACGTATGGAAAAGTATATATATTCTTGGTCAGCGTCATCTCCCGAGGCAAAAGGTTTATATGAGATATCTGGTGAACTATGGTACGTATCGAAATGAATTTTTGTGTGTGATCATGCACCACTGATACGAGTTTACAATCCAAAAATGGATAACATCACCTAATATAAAGCAAGGTTTATATGGGATATCTGGTGAACTATGGTACATATCGAGATGAAATTTTGTTTGTGATCATATTCCACTGCTACGAGTTTTAAAGTCATAAATGGAAAACATCACACAATTGACACGCCCACCTCCCATATATCGCAAAAGTTCAATATAAACTATGGTATATATCGGGATGAAATTTTGTATGTCATCAAGTACTACTAAACATTCTACACATCGCCCAACGGACACGACCACCTCACGTAAACATTCGACATAGAATACCTGGTAAACCATACCTCATATAGATAAGGATAAAATTTTGTGCGTGATCAGTTACTACCAATATACATAAGTGTGTGCACTAAAATAGATATCACCAGATGGACTCGCCTACGTCAGCATAAAATTAACACATCTCATGCCAAAATGAAAAGAAATCGGTTATCAACCACACTTCCTACCGATATAACCTTAATATATCTAATTATGTTTTTATGTATTAGATCCATTCTAAGAAAAAGGAAATTCAAATTATGGTTTGGTTTTTAACCCAAAACTATTCAATACATACACCATACTCTTTTACGATTATTTAAAAAACAATTTACCACTTATTTCACTTTCTAATTGGGTTAAATGAATAAAAAGGCAGCAATTTGGGAGTAGGGTATATGAGCTTCGGCCCGGCCGAAGTTAACGCTTTTGCCAGTTTTCTATTTCTTTGTTTGTGTTTTTTGACTGCGCGAAGCTGGTTGCTGTTGGTTCTTTGCATTGTATGTACAGTATGTCAAGAATGAGTTTATACAATGAAAAAAAATCAATTTTTCAACTCTCTAATCAAAAAATACTACTTTTTGAAGTGAAACTTCTATGGGCGCGTTGTTTTCAAGGTCGCGACACGAAATGAGCAGAGATACTATATATACAAAAATATACTGCGACATTAGACTATATCTTTCTCACACATGAGTATACACACACACACTCTGAGTCAGGGTTGCCGCGCCAGAACTTTTGAGTGAAGTGCAAACCTGGAAAAAGTGAAGTGTTCTGGAGTGTGAAGTGATTTCATGACTTTTTAGTCCAAGTCCCCAAAAACTAGTCATTTGGTGATGACATTAGAAACATTAGATTCATTTTTTAAATTAAATAAATGAAACATCTTTAATTTACATGTGTAAATTCGGGTCAATGGGTTCAATCAACGCGAATAAAGCCGCGCATACATAGCGCTGTAGAGTTTCTATGAATGAAAAGGAACACTTGCACTTGCATCATTAAATGTAAAAAAAAGGGACTGCGAAAAGTTACTCAAAAATGACGCAGATGTTCCAATACTTCGTAAAATTCATATTTACTGATTTCTCTTATTAATTATGCTAAAACAGAGCGTTGTCGCGATTGCAGAATGCGGTAAAGGGTTTTGCGGAATAGAGTTATTGACCAACAATCAACCACTTCTTCTCAACGTTCATCAACATCAAGAACTACCGAAGATGCGAGGAACTCTGAACATAGTCAGTGTTTATATTCTGATTTCCATTATCATAAAAAAGCTCACGACGAGTTAAAAAGCCAACGAAGTTTCACTTCTTTCGCGTGTAATCTTTTGCACGCATATTTTTATACCCTACACCCTGTGGGTGAATATACCCTTATTCATTTTGTCCATCCGTTTGTAACGCATTAAAGGAGAGGTCGTAGGTGGAAAGGTATATATATTCTTGATCAGTGTCACCTCTTGAATCGATTTAGCTATGTCCGTCTGTCTGTCAGTCTGTCTGTGTGTCTGTCTGTGGAAATAGATTTTCTGAACAACCGGTAAGAGATACTGACTTGAAATTTGGATTTAGTATTTTTATATTAATAAGCTACTTGTATGTAAAAATGGCAACCGACATCACACCTCCCATATAAAGCAAAAAGTTTATATGAGATATCTGGTGAACTATCGAGATGAAATTTTGTTTGCGATCATGTACGACCGATACGAGTTTACAAATAAAAAATGGATAACATCGCCCATTGGACACGCCCACCTCCCATATAAACCAAAAGTCCAATATGGGATATATGGTGAACTATAGTATATATTGAGATGAAATTTTGTGTGTGGTCATATTCCACTGCTACTAGTTTACAAAACAAAAATGGAAAACATCGCTTTTTTTCCTTTGCCCTTCTGTGAAATACAAATATTGTAATTATATATTTTATACTATGTAAAAAAAATAAAAAAATAAATATAATTACAAATTGTATAGTTTTGGACTGAGTCTATTTTATAGGTACATGGTTGAAGTCTTCATTTTTTCGACATTGATAACTTGCCTATTTGTAAGGTTCGGTAGTAAGAAAATTAGCCAAAGTTTTGTCGCGATGTTTTATACAAAAAATATGAGTGCAACAGAGTACACGCGAAAGAAATTAAACTTCTTTTTTTAAATATTGTCCACATTATATATGCATTGATTGAAAGATATTTAACATTTAAAATTTTTTTGATCTACATACACACTGCTTCTGTGACCTCTGTCTCCAGTATGTCTCTTGGTTCATCCTCCTTCTATCTCCCTATCTCCCTTTCTTACCTACGTAATCCACTGCATCCTACCTCCTTTCTACTTCGAATACTTCAATCCGTCACCCTCTTTATGCCTTCCATCCTCCTTCTCTAAGCTCCTTCCTTTCGCCCTCTTACCCTTTTTCTTCCATTCACCCATCCCTCTTTCGATTAGAGTCTCACAATTGTTCATTCATAAAAATTATTTTACACACGTATATATCAGAGGTTTCGATGCTTTTAATGCCGGACATGCTCGAAAGCCCGGGCCATGCCCGGACACATCATTCGAGTCTTCGATCACATACGACCGATCGAGTCTTCGAGCCTTCGTGCACAAACACGAAACAGATAGAGAAGAGAGAATCTTCTAGAGAGAATGGTTTTTGAGCATTGTGGGTCGTTTTTGGTTTTATGACCATTTGTGTTGGTGGTTTTTGGTTTTTTATACCTTTTTATACCTGGTTTTTTATACCCTGTGGGTAAGGGTATATTCATTTTGTCCTACCGTTTGTAACGCATTAAAGGAGAGGTCGTACGTATGGAAAAGTATATATATTCTTGGTCAGCGTCATCTCCTGAGGCAAAAGGTTTATATGAGATATCTGGTGAACTATGGTACGTATCGACATGAATTTTTGTGTGTGATCATGTACCACTGATACGAGTTTACAATCCAAAAATGGATAACATCACCTAATATAAAGCAAGGTTTATATGGGATATCTGGTGAACTATGGTACATATCGAGATGAAATTTTGTTTGTGATCATATTCCACTGCTACGAGTTTTAAAGTCATAAATGGAAAACATCACACAATTGACACGCCCACCTCCCATATATCGCAAAAGTTCAATATAAACTATGGTATATATCGGGATGAAATTTTGTGTGTCATCAAGTACTACTAAACATTCTAAACATCGCCCAACGGACACGACCACCTCACGTAAACATTCGACATAGAATACCTGGTAAACCATACCTCATATAGATAAGGATAAAATTTTGTGCGTGATCAGTTACTACCAATATACATAAGTGTGTGCACTAAAATAGATATCACCAGATGGACTCGCCTACGTCAGCATAAAATTAACACATCTCATGCCAAAATGAAAAGAAATCGGTTATCAACCACACTTCCTACCGATATAACCTTAATATATCTAATTATGTTTTTATGTATTAGATCCATTCTAAGAAAAAGGAAATTCAAATTATGGTTTGGTTTTTAACCCAAAACTATTCAATACATACACCATACTCTTTTACGATTATTTAAAAAACAATTTACCACTTATTTCACTTTCTAATTGGGTTAAATGAATAAAAAGGCAGCAATTTGGGAGTAGGGTATATGAGCTTCGGCCCGGCCGAAGTTAACGCTTTTGCCAGTTTTCTATTTCTTTGTTTGTGTTTTTTGACTGCGCGAAGCTTGTTGCTGTTGGTTCTTTGCATTGTATGTACAGTATGTCAAGAATGAGTTTATACAATGAAAAAAAATCAATTTTTCAACTCTCTAATCAAAAAATACTACTTTTTGAAGTGAAACTTCTATGGGCGCGTTGTTTTCAAGGTCGCGACACGAAATGAGCAGAGATACTATATGTACAAAAATATACTGCGACATTAGACTATATCTTTCTCACACATGAGTATACACACACACACTCTGAGTCAGGGTTGCCGCGCCAGAACTTTTGAGTGAAGTGCAAACCTGGAAAAAGTGAAGTGTTCTGGAGTGTGAAGTGAAGTGATTTCATGACTTTTTAGTCCAAGTCCCCAAAAACTAGTCATTTGGTGATGACATTAGAAACATTAGATTCATTTTTTAAATTAAATAAATGAAACATCTTTAATTTACATGTGTAAATTCGGGTCAATGGGTTCAATCAACGCGAATAAAGCCGCGCATACATAGCGCTGTAGAGTTTCTATGAATGAAAAGGAACACTTGCACTTGCATCATTAATTGTAAAAAAAAGGGACTGCGAAAAGTTACTCAAAAATGACGCAGATGTTCCAATACTTCGTAAAATTCATATTTACTGATTTCTCTTATTAATTATGCTAAAACAGAGCGTTGTCGCGATTGCAGAATGCGGTAAAGGGTTTTGCGGAATAGAGTTATTGACCAACAATCAACCACTTCTTCTCAACGTTCATCAACATCAAGAACTACCGAAGATGCGAGGAACTCTGAACATAGTCAGTG
The DNA here is from genome assembly GCA_017309665.1 of Coelopa frigida. Taxonomy (NCBI): domain Eukaryota; kingdom Metazoa; phylum Arthropoda; class Insecta; order Diptera; family Coelopidae; genus Coelopa; species Coelopa frigida. The sequence continues at coordinate 100,439 of JAFDUT010000032.1, read as the reverse complement.
TTTATATTCTGATTTCCATTATCATAAAAAAGCTCACGACGAGTTAAAAAGCCAACGAAGTTTCACTTCTTTCGCGTGTAATCTTTTGCACGCATATTTTTATACCCTACACCCTGTGGGTGAATATACCCTTATTCATTTTGTCCATCCGTTTGTAACGCATTAAAGGAGAGGTCGTAGGTGGAAAGGTATATATATTCTTGATCAGTGTCACCTCTTGAATCGATTTAGCTATGTCCGTCTGTCTGTCAGTCTGTCTGTGTGTCTGTCTGTGGAAATAGATTTTCTGAACAACCGGTAAGAGATACTGACTTGAAATTTGGATTTAGTATTTTTATATTAATAAGCTACTTGTATGTAAAAATGGCAACCGACATCACACCTCCCATATAAAGCAAAAAGTTTATATGAGATATCTGGTGAACTATCGAGATGAAATTTTGTTTGCGATCATGTACGACCGATACGAGTTTACAAATAAAAAATGGATAACATCGCCCATTGGACACGCCCACCTCCCATATAAACCAAAAGTCCAATATGGGATATATGGTGAACTATAGTATATATTGAGATGAAATTTTGTGTGTGGTCATATTCCACTGCTACTAGTTTACAAAACAAAAATGGAAAACATCGCTTTTTTTCCTTTGCCCTTCTGTGAAATACAAATATTGTAATTATATATTTATACTATGTAAAAAAAATAAAAAAATGAATATAATTACAAATTGTATAGTTTTGGACTGAGTCTATTTTATAGGTACATGGTTGAAGTCTTCATTTTTTCGACATTGATAACTTGCCTATTTGTAAGGTTCGGTAGTAAGAAAATTAGCCAAAGTTTTGTCGCGATGTTTTATACAAAAAATATGAGTGCAACAGAGTACAGGCGAAAGAAATTAAACTTCTTTTTTTAAATATTGTCCACATTATATATGCATTGATTGAAAGATATTTAACATTTAAAATTTTTTTGATCTACATACACACTGCTTCTGTGACCTCTGTCTCCAGTATGTCTCTTGGTTCATCCTCCTTCTATCTCCCTATCTCCCTTTCTTACCTACGTAATCCACTGCATCCTACCTCCTTTCTACTTCGAATACTTCAATCCGTCACCCTCTTTATACCTTCCATCCTCCTTCTCTAAGCTCCTTCCTTTCGCCCTCTTACCCTTGTTCTTCCATTCACCCATCCCTTTCGATTAGAGTCTAACAATTGTTCATTCATAAAAATTATTTTACACACGTATATATCAGAGGTTTCGATGCTTTTAATGCCGGACATGCTCGAAAGCCCGGGCCATGCCCGGACACATCATTCGAGCTCATTCGAGTCTTCGATCACATACGACCGATCGAGTCTTCGAGCCTTCGTGCACAAACACGAAACAGATAGAGAAGAGAGAATCTTCTAGAGAGAATGGTTTTTGAGCATTGTGGGTCGTTTTTGGTTTTATGACCATTTGTGTTGGTGGTTTTTGGTTTTTTATACCTTTTTATACCTGGTTTTTTATACCCTGTGGGTAAGGGTATATTCATTTTGTCCTACCGTTTGTAACGCATTAAAGGAGAGGTCGTACGTATGGAAAAGTATATATATTCTTGGTCAGCGTCATCTCCTGAGGCAAAAGGTTTATATGAGATATCTGGTGAACTATGGTACGTATCGACATGAATTTTTGTGTGTGATCATGTAGCACTGATACGAGTTTACAATCCAAAAATGGATAACATCACCTAATATAAAGCAAGGTTTATATGGGATATCTGGTGAACTATGGTACATATCGAGATGAAATTTTGTTTGTGATCATATTCCACTGCTACGAGTTTTAAAGTCATAAATGGAAAACATCACACAATTGACACGCCCACCTCCCATATATCGCAAAAGTTCAATATAAACTATGGTATATATCGGGATGAAATTTTGTGTGTCATCAAGTACTACTAAACATTCTAAACATCGCCCAACGGACACGACCACCTCACGTAAACATTCGACATAGAATACCTGGTAAACCATACCTCATATAGATAAGGATAAAATTTTGTGCGTGATCAGTTACTACCAATATACATAAGTGTGTGCACTAAAATAGATATCACCAGTAGGACTCGCCTACGTCAGCATAAAATTAACACATCTCATGCCAAAATGAAAAGAAATCGGTTATCAACCACACTTCCTACCGATATAACCTTAATATATCTAATTATGTTTTTATGTATTAGATCCATTCTAAGAAAAAGGAAATTCAAATTATGGTTTGGTTTTTAACCCAAAACTATTCAATACATACACCATACTCTTTTACGATTATTTAAAAAACAATTTACCACTTATTTCACTTTCTAATTGGGTTAAATGAATAAAAAGGCAGCAATTTGGGAGTAGGGTATATGAGCTTCGGCCCGGCCGAAGTTAACGCTTTTGCCAGCTTGTTGCTGTTGGTTCTTTGCATTGTATGTACAGTATGTCAAGAATGAGTTTATACAATGAAAAAAAATCAATTTTTCAACTCTCTAATCAAAAAATACTACTTTTTGAAGTGAAACTTCTATGGGCGCGTTGTTTTCAAGGTCGCGACACGAAATGAGCAGAGATACTATATGTACAAAAATATACTGCGACATTAGACTATATCTTTCTCACACATACTCTGAGTATACACACACACACTCTGAGTCAGGGTTGCCGCGCCAGAACTTTTGAGTGAAGTGCAAACCTGGAAAAAGTGAAGTGTTCTGGAGTGTGAAGTGAAGTGATTTCATGACTTTTTAGTCCAAGTCCCCAAAAACTAGTCATTTGGTGATGACATTAGAAACATTAGATTCATTTTTTAAATTAAATAAATGAAACATCTTTAATTTACATGTGTAAATTCGGGTCAATGGGTTCAATCAACGCGAATAAAGCCGCGCATACATAGCGCTGTAGAGTTTCTATGAATGAAAAGGAACACGTGTTCACTTGCATCATTAAATGTAAAAAAAAGGGACTGCGAAAAGTTACTCAAAAATGACGCAGATGTTCCAATACTTCGTAAAATTCATATTTACTGATTTATCTTATTAATTATGCTAAAACAGAGCGTTGTCGCGATTGCAGAATGCGGTAAAGGGTTTTGCGGAATAGAGTTATTGACCAACAATCAACCACTTCTTCTCAACGTTCATCAACATCAAGAACTACCGAAGATGCGAGGAACTCTGAACATAGTCAGTGTTTATATTCTGATTTCCATTATCATAAAAAAGCTCACGACGAGTTAAAAAGCCAACGAAGTTTCACTTCTTTCGCGTGTAATCTTTTGCACGCATATTTTTATACCCTACACCCTGTGGGTGAATATACCCTTATTCATTTTGTCCATCCGTTTGTAACGCATTAAAGGAGAGGTCGTAGGTGGAAAGGTATATATATTCTTGATCAGTGTCACCTCTTGAATCGATTTAGCTATGTCCGTCTGTCTGTCAGTCTGTCTGTGTGTCTGTCTGTGGAAATAGATTTTCTGAACAACCGGTAAGAGATACTGACTTGAAATTTGGATTTAGTATTTTTATATTAATAAGCTACTTGTATGTAAAAATGGCAACCGACATCACACCTCCCATATAAAGCAAAAAGTTTATATGAGATATCTGGTGAACTATCGAGATGAAATTTTGTTTGCGATCATGTACGACCGATACGAGTTTACAAATAAAAAATGGATAACATCGCCCATTGGACACGCCCACCTCCCATATAAACCAAAAGTCCAATATGGGATATATGGTGAACTATAGTATATATTGAGATGAAATTTTGTGTGTGGTCATATTCCACTGCTACTAGTTTACAAAACAAAAATGGAAAACATCGCTTTTTTTCCTTTGCCCTTCTGTGAAATACAAATATTGTAATTATATATTTTATACTATGTAAAAAAAATAAAAAAATGAATATAATTACAAATTGTATAGTTTTGGACTGAGTCTATTTTATAGGTACATGGTTGAAGTCTTCATTTTTTCGACATTGATAACTTGCCTATTTGTAAGGTTCGGTAGTAAGAAAATTAGCCAAAGTTTTGTCGCGATGTTTTATACAAAAAATATGAGTGCAACAGAGTACACGCGAAAGAAATTAAACTTCTTTTTTTAAATATTGTCCACATTATATATGCATTGATTGAAAGATATTTAACATTTAAAATTTTTTTGATCTACATACACACTGCTTCTGTGACCTCTGTCTCCAGTACGTCTCTTGGTTCATCCTCCTTCTATCTCCCTATCTCCCTTTCTTACCTACGTAATCCACTGCATCCTACCTCCTTTCTACTTCGAATACTTCAATCCGTCACCCTCTTTATGCCTTCCATCCTCCTTCTCTAAGCTCCTTCCTTTCGCCCTCTTACCCTTTTTCTTCCATTCACCCATCCCTCTTTCGATTAGAGTCTCACAATTGTTCATTCATAAAAATTATTTTACACACGTATATATCAGAGGTTTCGATGCTTTTAATGCCGGACATGCTCGAAAGCCCGGGCCATGCCCGGACACATCATTCGAGCTCATTCGAGTCTTCGATCACATACGACCGATCGAGTCTTCGAGCCTTCGTGCACAAACACGAAACAGATAGAGAAGAGAGAATCTTCTAGAGAGAATGGTTTTTGAGCATTGTGGGTCGTTTTTGGTTTTATGACCATTTGTGTTGGTGGTTTTTGGTTTTTTATACCTTTTTATACCTTTTTATACCTGGTTTTTTATACCCTGCACCCTGTGGGTAAGGGTATATTCATTTTGTCCTACCGTTTGTAACGCATTAAAGGAGAGGTCGTACGTATGGAAAAGTATATATATTCTTGGTCAGCGTCATCTCCTGAGGCAAAAGGTTTATATGAGATATCTGGTGAACTATGGTACGTATCGACATGAATTTTTGTGTGTGATCATGTACCACTGATACGAGTTTACAATCCAAAAATGGATAACATCACCTAATATAAAGCAAGGTTTATATGGGATATCTGGTGAACTATGGTACATATCGAGATGAAATTTTGTTTGTGATCATATTCCACTGCTACGAGTTTTAAAGTCATAAATGGAAAACATCACACAATTGACACGCCCACCTCCCATATATCGCAAAAGTTCAATATAAACTATGGTATATATCGGGATGAAATTTTGTGTGTCATCAAGTACTACTAAACATTCTAAACATCGCCCAACGGACACGACCACCTCACGTAAACATTCGACATAGAATACCTGGTAAACCATACCTCATATAGATAAGGATAAAATTTTGTGCGTGATCAGTTACTACCAATATACATAAGTGTGTGCACTAAAATAGATATCACCAGATGGACTCGCCTACGTCAGCATAAAATTAACACATCTCATGCCAAAATGAAAAGAAATCGGTTATCAACCACACTTCCTACCGATATAACCTTAATATATCTAATTATGTTTTTATGTATTAGATCCATTCTAAGAAAAAGGAAATTCAAATTATGGTTTGGTTTTTAACCCAAAACTATTCAATACATACACCATACTCTTTTACGATTATTTAAAAAACAATTTACCACTTATTTCACTTTCTAATTGGGTTAAATGAATAAAAAGGCAGCAATTTGGGAGTAGGGTATATGAGCTTCGGCCCGGCCGAAGTTAACGCTTTTGCCAGTTTTCTATTTCTTTGTTTGTGTTTTTTGACTGCGCGAAGCTTGTTGCTGTTGGTTCTTTGCATTGTATGTACAGTATGTCAAGAATGAGTTTATACAATGAAAAAAAATCAATTTTTCAACTCTCTAATCAAAAAATACTACTTTTTGAAGTGAAACTTCTATGGGCGCGTTGTTTTCAAGGTCGCGACACGAAATGAGCAGAGATACTATATATACAAAAATATACTGCGACATTAGACTATATCTTTCTCACACATACTCTGAGTATACACACACACACTCTGAGTCAGGGTTGCCGCGCTAGAACTTTTGAGTGAAGTGCAAACCTGGAAAAAGTGAAGTGTTCTGGAGTATGAATTGAAGTGATTTCATGACTTTTTAGTCCAAGTCCCCAAAAACTAGTCATTTGGTGATGACATTAGAAACATTAGATTCATTTTTTAAATTAAATAAATGAAACATCTTTAATTTACATGTGTAAATTCGGGTCAATGGGTTCAATCAACGCGAATAAAGCCGCGCATACATAGCGCTGTAGAGTTTCTATGAATGAAAAGGAACACGTGTTCACTTGCATCATTAAATGTAAAAAAAAGGGACTGCGAAAAGTTACTCAAAAATGACGCAGATGTTCCAATACTTCGTAAAATTCATATTTACTGATTTCTCTTATTAATTATGCTAAAACAGAGCGTTGTCGCGATTGCAGAATGCGGTAAAGGGTTTTGCGGAATAGAGTTATTGACCAACAATCAACCACTTCTTCTCAACGTTCATCAACATCAAGAACTACCGAAGATGCGAGGAACTCTGAACATAGTCAGTGTTTATATTCTGATTTCCATTATCATAAAAAAGCTCACGACGAGTTAAAAAGCCAACGAAGTTTCACTTCTTTCGCGTGTAATCTTTTGCACGCATATTTTTATACCCTACACCCTGTGGGTGAATATACCCTTATTCATTTTGTCCATCCGTTTGTAACGCATTAAAGAAGAGGTCATAGGTGGAAAGTTATATATATTCTTGATCAGTGTCACCTCTTGAATCGATTTAGCTATGTCCTTCTGTCTGTCAGTCTGTTTGTGTCTGTCTGTGGAAATAGATTTTCTGAACAACCGGTAAGAGATACTGACTTGAAATTTGGATTTAGTATTTTTATATTAATAAGCTACTTGTATGTAAAAATGGCAACCGACATCACACCTCCCATATAAAGCAAAAAGTTTATATGAGATATCTGGTGAACTATCGAGATGAAATTTTGTGTGCGATCATGTACGACCGATACGAGTTTACAAATTAAAAATGGATAACATCGCCCATTGGACACGCCCACCTCCCATATAAACCAAAAGTCCAATATGAGATATATGGTGAACTATAGTATATATTGAGATGAAATTTTGTGTGTGGTCATATTCCACTGCTACTAGTTTACAAAACAAAAATGGAAAACATCGCCCATCGGACACGCCCACCTCCCATATAAACCAAAAGTCCAATATGGGATATCTGGTGAACTATTTCATATATCGGAATGAAATTTTGTGTGTGGTCATGTACCACCGATACGAGTTAACATGCCAAAAATGGCCAAAAAGATCACCCAACTGACAGCTCAGCTCAAAAGCTACAGCTCAATGTTGGATATATGGTAAACCATATAGACAGGTATTAGATTAAATATTGCTACTAAGAGTTCCCAAGAATCAAATGGAAAAGATCTCTTTTAGGACACGAGCACCTTCCATGCAAAATCGTACATCTACAAGAAATCCAACTACTTTATGGATGTTATTTGCTGATGAAAGTGTGGGAGTGAATGCAAGAAGAAAGAGACCACATCCAACTGAACCTCAATGGACGCCCATAGAAAAATTGATTATATCCTTTCAATATAAACGTAATGAGCAGGTGACGATTGAGAGAATACAATTTCCAATTGTACCTGCTGAAGGGATCACAATCCACAAAAGTCAGGGAGCTACATATCTCCAAATGGCTGTTCATCTTCGAAGTGGAATCAGTCGCACGGCACTATATGTTGCTTCTAGTAGCGCAGCAACTACTTCTGGACTTTATAATGTTGTTTGTCTCCATTGCAATGAACATCTAAAATCGGAAAAGCAACTAAAGGCACATTATGATTTTATGGCACACAAAAAATCATCGATTCAATTATTCTTCCATAAATTGCAGAGCTTTAATGCGCACTTCCAAGATATTACCAATGGCACAATGCTTCAGACATCAGAACTACTTCGTTTTGTGGAAACATGGGCCCTTTCAACAGAAAACTATAATATTCCTAACTTCACTCTTATTCATAGATTAGATAATTCTAAAGACAATCGACGCAAAAAAGGGTATAATGGTTTTGGGAAAACGAATATAGCTTCAAATATCGAATTTCTCTTTGAAAGAGACCACAGTTGTGAAAATCACACGATGGAGTTAATAGCATTGAAGTGTAATGACGTATTTTCACTAATTATTGATAGAAACTCACTGTTTTTCCTTTAATAAACGTTGTACGCCTGGTGTAGGGTATGTAAACTTCGGCCTGGCCGAAGTTAACGGTTTTTGCCTGGTTGGACCAAGCGCTAGTTTTTATGTATGTACATACATTTTTATAATCAATTATTGTTATGTACAGTGTTTCAAAAATGTATATTACAAAAACGTGCAATCTCAACACAAAGAAAACAAAAAGTACAACAAAAACAATAATTACACTTTTTTTTAATTGTCAAGAAACTCTTTTTATAAGAAGATTTTTTAATTTAATAATTTAATTTTTTATTTATTAACACTAGAAAGACCGGCATTTTCGTATACAGAAAGACCATTGTCCGCTAGGGCTAAATATAACATAAATCATCATAAAACAGCAAATCTTGTGATATTCCTTATTATTGATTAATTTTACATCTGTCTGTAATTTAAAAATATTTTTTTTTGTAAAACAAAATGTTGTGAACGACATAATGTTAATTATATAACAAAAACAAACATACAATATACATACAAACGTACATACCACATATCTGTGGACTTTTGACAAAACAACTTATGTCTGATATTAAAATTCTTGAGGAGAGCGAATAATAAAAAATAAAGTGTACACTAATTTTTTTATTTAAATACAAGTAAAAATATTGTATTATAGTAAAAATGTGTCGCTTATTTTGATTTTTTCCTAATATTGTTATATATTAAATTTTAATAATATAAATTAATATGATAAACAAAATTTTGTAAATTATCTTATCTCGACTTAAGTTGTTTTGTCAAAAGTCCACAGATATGTATCCACATGAAGCAACACAGAACCCACTCTCTCCTTTGTACTGCAAGAAGTTCAGTTTCAGACTTAACGGTAAATGTCGTCTTTGGAAATAGTGTCCTTGAAAGGAAACTCGATTTTATCCGTTTGAAACTTATACAATAAACATATAAATTGTAATTGTCTTTTTAAAAAATAATATGTATGAATGAGCGTAGAAATCTTACAAAGGCTGATATATCGATAGAACTATTACGACTAACAGATATAGGAGAAACTCTTTCTGAGAATGCCGATTTCGATTTTGTACCCGAGATAAATAGTTCATCATATGACACGAAATCAGACGAGGAAGTAGATATGGAAATTCCAAGTACGTCTGCAAGGCTAAGTGTACGAAAATTTGCCATAAGAAAATCATCATATAATTGAAATATTGGTAATAACGTAGCATCAATGGAACGTATGGTATGGACATGCAACCAAAATAAGAACAATTGTTCAAGTACTCATCGCACAAATGTACTAAAGAAGTTGGAGGACCAACTTCTTACGCCAAGCGAAATGTGGAAGACAATAAAGTAATATCTGCCTGGCGATTGACGAATCGACTCTTCGTCATATAAAACTTTGTACAGGTACTGAAGCCAGTCAAATAATGAATTGGTGAATTGAATTGGTTCATGTTTTTGGATGATCTTGATGTATTTATTGCTTTATTATATGCTCGCGGTGCATATAATGCAAGTCATTTGGACTTAGATATAATATGGTGTAGATAGTGACGTTCCAATACCGGTATGTAGTCGATGCGAGTAGTCAAAAACAAAATTTCAACCCAAAATCGGGGCGAAAAGAAGTAATCGGATTTAAAAGTCGGTATAATCGTACTCGTACTCATTTCACATATACGTACACGTATACACGAAAACCTACACTTTTAGCGTCTCTAGAAACTAAAAGCTGACGTAATGTGTTTTTAACTAACAGTTAACAGTAAAATATTATATTCAATTAAATATTATGTATATAATTTAATTTATTTATTTTTTTTGTTTGATCCATTCAAAAGTCGAGGAAATCATCCTCGAATTTTTGTAATGCATTTTTTTATCAAAATTATAAATAAATAAAATATTTCAAGATATTGTCAATTTAGTCGGTACCGTCAAAATATTTGTAACACTTAGTCGATTCAAAAAATAATCGTTTAATGTGCCATTTACTCGAGTATACGAGTATTTTTACTCGTACTCGGACGAACACTAGGTGTAGATATGGCAGATCAAATGGCTCGCAAGTATTCGGTCAGAGCAGTAAGCAGTAGATGGCCCGTCCACGTTCTTTATAATATTCTGGATATAGCTGGAATTAATTCATGGATATGGAAACAATTATATACTTATATACTGGTTTCAGAGCTCATACAGGAATATGTGAAAGAGAAGGTTTGCTGAACTCTGGAAAGTAGAGCCAATAAAAGTCATAGGGCTCCTAAGAGACTCCAATGCCAAATAAATATAAAGTGCAAAAGAAAGCCAAACAATAACATTTTTGTGATAGTTGTAACATGACCATGTGCGGCAACTGTGTCGCAAATATAACTAGCGCACCGGGGTCGCTTCGCTCCCCCGGTTTGCCTGGTCCACCCAGGCAAAAATCGTTAACTTCGGCCAGGCCGTAGTTTACATACCCTACACCCTGCATACAACGTTTATTAAAGATAAAACAAATTAGTAATTATTTTTTAGTTTTTGAAGTAATCCATATGAATGCACTAATTTCTAAAGTCGGTATAATATTAGTGGATCCTTTCGTTCTGCAAATATTTTTGTCAATAAGCGGAATAAGAGAAAGCCTACGTTCCAATATATTTTCCTCTGCTTTTCGACATATGTTCAAATCAACCATAATTATTATCGAATTTTTATTTCCATTGTATTCATTCATTCAATATGTGGATATTCTATATCAAATGTTTACTTGAGGTGAGTGTGTCCATTGGGTGATGTTTAGAATGTAAGGTATTAGAGTACTTTATCACACACAAAATTTAATCTCGATATATACATTGATATATATATATTGATCACCAGATATCCCATATAAACCTTTTGCTTTATATGGGAGGTGGGCGTGTCCGATGGGCCATGTTTTCCATTTTTGGATTGTAAACTCGAGACGGTGGTACATGATTACACACAAAACTTCATTTGGAACAATTTTACTTTACCACACCCCCGTCAAAAAGAAAAAAAATTTGTTTTCCAAAAAGGGCTAAAATAACGAAAAACTACAACAACAAAATATGGCGGCGGACTCATTTGGTTTGGCCATAAAGTGAGATCAAAGTTCAAATTAATGATTTTTTCAAATAGCCACCAAATCCACAATCCACAATCCACAAATCGATATATACCATAGTTCGCCAGATATCCCATATAAACCTTTTGCTTTAGGTGGGCGTGTCCGTTGACCGATTACGCCAATTTTTAAATACAAGTAGCTTATTAATATAGAAATACTAAATCCAAAATTGCAAGTCAGTATCTCTTACCGTTACTTTCAGGAGGTGACGCTGATCAAGAATATATATACTTTTCCATACCTACGACCTCTCCTTTAATGCGTTACAAACGGAAGGACAAAATGAATATACCCTTACCCACAGGGTGTAGGGTATAAAAAAGGACCAATTTGGACCAATTATTTTACAAAATAATATAATAAAACCTAATAAAACCAAATTTCTTCGCACTACTTATCAAATGAGTTTTCAAAATATTTATGTATTGTTTCGAGTCCATAGTATTTTCAATGAAAACTAATTCTCCTACCCCTTGGGGGTGTATATCAAACCCCCAAATCATAACAGACAACTTTCCAAAGTTAACAGTTTTAATGATGTTACGATTTTTTAACGATGTTAACGCCTTCCGCCAGACTCTAGTCGGTCCATCGTTGTAATACAATATTATTTTAGTCTCTTTATTAGAACATTACGTCATCGTAGCGAAGGAGAAACGCATTTCAATATTTCGCGTAGTAAGCAGCGGTTTCTTACATGCAGCTCTTGATGAGTATTTGTTTCGCAGTATTGCCTGCCGTACTGTTTTATGGGAGACAACAACATCACGCTCTTCATTGAGTTCCCTCGCAAGCGTTCTGGTAGAAATCTGATTGGGTTTGGGTTTTGATTTAGTTTCCTCATCATCATGCGCTCTGCACGTTTAGTTATTTTTGGCTTAGGGCCACCTCCAGCTTTTGGTTCCAATCTGCCCCCGTTTTCGGCTCGATTTAAAACATTATAAATTGCCTGTCATGTTACAGAGTACATTTCTGATAGTTCGAGAACACTTTTACCTAATTGGTAATTGTAGAATACCAGTTGAACCACCTCAAACGAAAACCTTTTGCCTGGCATGTTTACAACACAATAGGGGTATTCAGACTCAGTCTCGTAGGCTCGTACTCGTACTCTCGTACTTTCGACATGTCTGAACACCTGATCAGACGGCGTAAAGTGATTTGGAGAGGTGTTGCATATATTTGAACAGATTGCCCGTTTTTGATAAATATTATAATAATTCATGATTTTTCATGCATAAATATATTAAAAAAAATGTTGTTAGTATAATTCTAAAATTATAATTAAAATGTGTGAATTTCGCTCACAATTTTTTTCATTTTATTTAAAAGTTGATCCAATTATATTTAAAAAAAAAATACCTTTCATTTGAAAGAAAATGTATTGCAACATATTGACATCATTGTTTAATTGCTTTAGAGGTTGCTCATGTTTCTTCTTTTCGGACACTGTAACATAATTATTTAGATCACAAATAGTTTTATTTTCCAAAATGCATGATGTTTTATGTGAATATGAATGAATGTATTCAATTTTCGGACTCAAAAAAGGATAATTGAAGGACGAATTGAGGAATGTTGCCACTACTTTGTTTTTGCTCATATGAATCAAAATTTCACGGCCCAAAAATAGTACTATCGGACATTTTTTCACAGAAATTCGAAATTTTTAATGGAATTGTGTATTATAATACTTTATAATATTTTTATGTACAATTGTTAGTTGTTTTATTCACAATTATTTCACTTTTTTGCAAAAATATTAATGGTTTGTTTTCACTGCAATGGTTGGCAACATTTACAAAATTGATTCTACGCGATCTACGAGAGGTACAACTCGCGTACGAGCGTGGAATCGTAGATTCGTAGAATCGTAGATTACAAAAACAAATTTGCACGTATTCTACGATTCTACGAGCCTACGAGACTGAGTCTGAATACCCCTAATATTTTATCAATTGATGCTCACAAAGAACAAACAAACCAATTCATAGAAATGGACAACGCAGAGCAAAAATAACGGTAAATGTACCGCTGATCGTGAAATTGGTGCAAAAACAAAAAAAATGAGTATTGTATTTGTTGTACTTTTCGTTTTCTTTGCATTTTTTTTGTAATATACATTTTTGACACATGATACATAACTATAATTGATAATAAAAATGTATGTACATACATAAAAAATAGTATTTTTTGATTATAAAGATGAAAAATTGAATTTATTTTCTGTGTATAAACTAATTCTTAACATATGTGTTTTTATGACATTCCGCGACGCGTGAAATGCGTGCATATGAGAATGGCAATCTGCGTAGTAGGCTATCTAGAATGTGAAATTTCATAATATGCACCTGACTTAAAAAAATCAAAATTTTTATAAAATCAAATTTTTTTCAATAAAAAAAGTGTAACAAAAATAAAATAGTATTTTTTTGTAATTTTGATTTTTGTAAGTAAAATAGTTTACAGGTACTCTTTCACTTACAATTGGTATAAAACTATGGTTAGCCTCACAGAGTTACCAAAACTAAAAAAAAAAATATGCGTGCAATAGAGTACACGCGAAAGAAGTGAAACTTCAGTGGCAAATTAACCGCATATAATTTTATTTAACACTTTCTACTGTATGTGCATCGTTTGATTGTAAGCAGTTGATTTAAATAATATAGACTGAATTTACTGAGTAATGAATTTTTTAATTTCTTTAAAATAACTTAAAGCTATATAATAGTCAAATTAACATTTTGATTGAGAATTGATTTTAATACATAATTATTATGTAATAATAAAAATAATATAAATTTAATATTGTTATTGTTAATTTTGAAAGTTATAAATAACCGAATTGGTTATTGATGCATTTTTTATAAACTCGTCGTGAGTTTTTTTATGATGATGGAAATCAGAATATAAACATTGACTATGTTCAGAGTTCCTCGTATCTTCGGTAGTTCTTGATGTTGATGAACGTTGAGAAGAAGTGGTTGATTGTTGGTCAATAACTATATTCCGCAAAACCGTTTGCCGCATTCTGCAATCGCGACAAAGCTCTGCTGATGTTGTAGCATAATAATTAAGAGAAATCAGTAAATATGAATTTTACGAAGTATTGGAAAATCTGCGTTATTTTGGAGTCACTTCCCGCAGTCCCTTTCCCCTCCATTTATGATTGATTCCATTGACCCGATGACCCGAGTTTACACATGTAAATTAAAGATGTTTCATTTATTTAATTTAAAAATGAATCTAATGTTTCTAATGTCATCACCAAATGACTAGTTTTTGGGGACTTGGACTAAAAATCATGAAATCACTTCACACTCCAGAACACTTCACTTTTTCCAGTTTTGCACTTCACTCAAAAGTTCTGGCGCGGCAACCCTGACTCAGAGTGTGTGTGTGTATACTCAGAGTATGTGTGAGAAAGAGATAGTCTAATATCGCAGTTTATTTAGTGTCTTTGCTAATTTCGAGTCGCGACCTTGAAAACAACGCGCCCATAGCAGTTTCACTTCAAAAATTACCTTTCTACCAAAAAAGTTTTTAAAAAAATCTACCAATTTTGGTTAAAAATAACGAAGACTCGATGGCTCGTATGTGCTCGAATGTGCTCGAAGGTTCGAATGTGCTCGAATGGTGTGTCCGGGCAAGGCCTATACAGTAGCGAGAAAAACCAAGCAAATGTTTGGGAATTTTATTTTAAAGCCCATTAAATATGTTAAAAAGCAACCAAATTCAATGAAATTTTAGTATTTTATTCATTACTCAATTCAAAACAAATTAAATAATGAGAAAAATAAGTGCCGAAATAGAAAATAGCGTCTTGGTGTATATGGGAATCCTTCAAGAAAAATAGCCGAAAACTTGAATATAATGGCTTATAGAGTAATTAATGTCCAAAAGAAGCGAAATATTGTACGTGCGACAAATGTTAGGCCTAAACTACTGTCAGACTCCGATGCACGTTTAATGGAACGAGAATTTCGGAACAACAAAAAAGAAAAAAAATAGCCTTATCGGCCAAAAATGTTAAAGCTCGTCTAGCCTTCTGCAAAAATCATAAAAATTGGAGCGTTGAAGTTAACCGATTTCAGTCTGATGGCATTAGCTATTACTGGCGCAGACCCAAAGAAAGCATCCAAAGGCATCATGTGAAACAAACTGTTAAGCATGGAGGAGGCAGATTGATGGTGTGGGGTTGTTTTACATAGTGGCATATTGGGCCACTTGTTAAAATTAATGGCATAATGAAGAAGGAGAAGACTACCTGAATATTTTGCAGACCAATTTGCCAAATTTGAGAGCCTACCCAGAGGAGGAAGTCGTTTTCCAACAGGACGGAGATCCCAAACACACCGCCAATCCCCCGATTTGAATCCAATTGAGAATTTGTGGGCTACACTGAAAAGGCGGCTAGGAAAATATCAAAGGGCTCCTAATAACAAGGACGAGCTGTGGCATCGAGTACAATATGAGTGGAACCAAATTCATCGCAATTTTATTGAAAATCTTATTGAAAGCATGCCCAAGCGTATTAAAAGCTTCATTAAAAATAAAGGCCTGTAGACCAAGTACTAACAACATTGGGACTGTTGTCTGATGCTTTAACACACCGAGCTTGAACACAACCAAATTAAAGATATTTTCTTTTATTTCAAAATTTTTTTAATGAAATCAAAGTATTCTTTTGGATTAAACAGCTTATCACCAAACAAATACTAAAAGGAAATCTTGAATAATATTTTCAATCATTAGATATTTGCATAATCTCAACTCTAGAATGTAATTCTTCGTGGAATTGATGACACATGTTCGAATTTGCCGTCTTTCTATCTACTATATCATACTTCAAGAAATAAAAAAAACATGAATCGAAATATGTCAGCTCTTATAAACGAATAAAAAAATAGTACTGCGCAAAATGTGATATAACCCTATGTGGGGATCACACATTAGAGCTTTCTGAATCTTGCATAAACTGCACACTTAAACATTCATGAGTTTATTTCATTTCATTCGTTAATTTTTTCCAATATTTAAATTTTTAAATGCTAACATTTGTATATAAGGATATATTCATTTTGTCCTTCCGTTTGTAACACCTCGAAGAAGGGGTTATAGGTATGGAAAAGTATATTCATGATCAGCGTCACCTCCTGAGTCGATTTCGCGTCTGTCTGTCTGTGTGTCTGTCTGTAGAAATTAGTTTCTTTAATAAACGGTAAGAGCTAGAAATAATTTGGATTTATAACTATTATATGTATAGGCTGTTTGTCAATTATATTGGGCAAAATCGACCGACGGACACGCCCACCTCCCATATAAAGCAAATGTTCATTATGGAATATCTGGTGAATTATGGTATATATCGAGATGAAATTTTGTGTCTGATCATGTACCTCCCTTCATACAAATAGTGCGGTCTGTACCGTGTGATCAATTGTGTCGGATGCGGTACGTTCTTGAACGCAGCATATCGCAATAGCGTACCGTATGCGTTCCCATATACAGCAATAGAACTAGATACCTTAAAATTCATGTGAAAAATTGTTGTTTTTGGGTTGAAAGGTTTTGGTAGACTGGTCCATCCCATAGGACTCGGTCATTGTAAGAAGATATACTCTGCGGTATGTATTACCGATACGAGTTTACATAGCCCAATGAAACCACCCACCTCCCATGTAACGCAAAAGTTCAATATGAGATTTATGGGACACAAATATATAGTGTGATCATCTACTACCGATACGAGTTTACATGGCAAACAATACCCAACGAACACGCTCATCTCCAGTAAGCATTTCATATAGAATATGTGGTGAACAATACCTCATATAAGGATAAAAAAGTAGATATCGCCAGATGGACGCGACTACGTCAGCATATAATTAACACATCTCATGACAAAATTAAAAAAAAATCGGTTATCAAACACCTGTAGAGCACCTGTGGGCTTGTCTAGCAGAAAAAAGTAGCCGGCATGGTGTTCTTTGGATGCAATGGAATATTGCATGCCTGGGATGGACCACGAATTTGTGAAGAACGCGAGGTGATTGCAAACGGCATTGAATTCGGCCACTCTGGCTCCGGTTGAGTGTCAGGGATAATCATTTGTTCGATCCGGTCAGTTAAGATACGCGAAATTTTTTCTAAACCGATTTGCATCTTTGTTTCGATGATTTGGGACAATGCTGAAACTAATGACGTCATATCGAGTCCATCATTTGGTTTAACTTGGGGTTGCGGAAGTCTATCTTCACGAATATCCGGGATACTTAAAGCCCGTCCAAAGGTAGTTCAGCTTGGAGATGGGTCCGAACTTATGGGCTTGCCAGGAGTATTAGACATTGTCCAATCAAGTGGATTCTGTTGCGTTGGTAGTGGTATTGTTTTAGGTACTTGCGACCTTGTAAGAGGTTTCTTCGGTATCGTACCGGAAGTAGACGGTTTTGCAGTGTTGGAACTCGCTCACAGACATTTCGATAGAATCAAATATACACTAAAAAAATTAAAAAAAAAAAATAGAAAGTGAAGAGTGAAAGTTTTTTTTTTTTTTTTTTTTGTAAATATTCTTTTATTTGCAATCTATTTAAATAATAATAAGCAAATTTGATTACATAAATTTAACAGAGTTATTTTGAACTTCATTAAGTCCAAAAATACAATGAACATATTTAAATGAACATTAACAACAACTTAAATATAAAATAATAACAAACTTAAAATAGCTATATGTACATACTTATTATCTAAATGGTAAATCTAGTGTATGATATCTTTTAAGTCTTTTAATTTCATTAGTATCATCAAGAAGTCTTATAGCTAGAGTATTGGTGTGATTACTAAGTCTAATAAGGTATCTTGCGGTGAAGTTATTTATTTCTTTTTTAACAAAAGAGACATTGAGATCTTTATGGATTTGAATGTTTGTGACAAACCAAGGTGCATTAGTAATTTGCCTTAATATTTTGGATTGAAAACGTTGTAAAATTTCAATATTTGAATTACTTGCTGTACCCCATAATTGAATTCCATATGTCCATACAGGTTTCAGTATGGTTTTATAGAGCAGTAATTTATTGTTAAGACTTAATTCAGATTTTGGATTAAGTAACCAGTACATTCTTTTGGATTTCAAATTAAGCTGGAGACGTTTAGCTTTAATATGATTTTTCCACGTTAGCCTCCTATCGAGATGCAGTCCTAGATATTTAATGCTGTCACAATTAGGAATTTCAGAGTTATTTAGAAAAGCGAAAGTTACGAAAGTTAAAACGACAAAACTGCAGGGCAGTTTCCTTTTTTTAAAGCGAAAGTTACATGAGCCGATTTTGAAGTATTTATTTTAATATTCCACGTTGTTAACCATAACTGAATTTTGTTGAGTGCAGATTGAACTAGATTAGAAGCCACAGTTGCAGATTCATTTGAAGCAAGTACAGCAGTGTCATCAGCATATGTAGCTGTAGTTACCAAATCTGTTATAGGCATGTCTGAAGTAAAGATCGTAAACAGAACCGGTCCTAAGACACTGCCTTGTGGCACACCTGCTCTTATTTGCTTAATATCAATTCATCATTGATTTTAACATAAAAACAACGATTTTCTAAGTACGATTTTAATACTAAGTAAACTGGAGCAGGAAGGAGTTTTTTTAGCTTAAATAATAGACCACTATGCCAGACTCGATCAAAAGCTTGCTGAACATCCAAAAACACACCAGAGCAATATTTTTTGGTTTCCAGAGAATCAATAATGACATTTACGATACGATGGCATTGTTCAGGTGTGCCAAGAGTGAAAGTGAAGTGAATTTATGAAGATATATAAACGTATATATGTATCGCAAAAAAAAAAATTTATATATTCCGAGATATCAAAAAAATATGCATGCAACAGAGTACACGCGAAAGAAGTGAAATTTCGGTGGTTTAACCGCATGGTCTGAATGTATTTGACTACAGTTTATTGCCCATTAAAATATATCAGTTAGAACTGTATTCAGAATGTCTTGATGTTGGCGACATGGCGATTTCAAATCTGCGCTAAACCATAGCCTATCACGCACTGAGGAAATATAACCGAATTCGTTATTGATGAATTTTTTCCTAAATTCGTCGTGAGCTTTTTTATGATGATGGAAATCAGAATATAAACATTCACTATTTTCAGAGTTCCACGTATCTTCGTTAGTTCTTAATGTTGATGAACGTTGAGAAGAAGTGGTTGATTTTTGGTCAATAATTCTACGGTCTGCTGATGTTTTAGGATAATTAATAAGAGAGATCAGTAAATATGTATGAATTTTACTATGTTATAGATTGACGAACTTGTTTATTGTTAGTTACGCAATTGAGATACATATGTCCGAAGTATTGGCAAATCTGTGTAATTTCGGAGTCACTTCCCGCAGTCCCTCTCCGCTCCATTTCTTTACGATCCGTTGAAAATTTGTATTTACATTTAATGATGCAAGTGAACACGTGTTCTTTTTGACGCTTCTCATTCATTCATAGAAACTCTACAGCGCTTTGTATGCGCGGCTTTATTCGCGTTGATTAAACCCATTGACCCGAGTTTACACATGTAAATTAAAGATGTAATTTTATTTACAAAATAAATTTAAGAAATCTAATGTTTCTTTTGAATTAAATAGTTCATTACCAAATAAATCCTAAAAACAATTCATGAATAATTTTTTCAATCATTGAATCAATTGAGAATTGAGTTAAGAGCCGCTTCCATCCAATGGCTTATTAACCACAGAACTCCACTAACCCTAGAAAATAAGGTACTCCTCCACAAAATCGTAAAGTGACTTGAGAAAATCGTAAAATGACCTGACCTCACGCTGTCTGTCTAAGGAACTCACAGTAGAAGTGTATCTCAAATATATTCTTAAGATTACGTATGTATTCCTACTCATGACCTCCGACTCGGGATGAATACTTAATAAGGGAAATTTAATCTCAAGTAATTCCATATATCTATATCAATAAGATAACCTTGGTCTTTGAGGTAGTTATTATATTTATTAGAAAACCCGCAGCTATAGAAACCAATACGAATCAGCCATTCGTTAGTTTCCACCTTCGGGCCCCACGTTGGGCGCCAGTTTCTGTTATGAAACTCTATACTGTTCCAATTGTCCAATTACCGCCTATCGTCGAGAATCCAAAGGAAGAAATTCCTACCTATGCAGTCTTCGACAAGGACGTGCATGCTGGCTGCCGGCAAGTAGGTCAGCGGAATTGGGGGGTTGACTTTGCCGGACTCAAGCTCTCGGAGCACATCGAGAAAATTTATCAAATTTGTCATGCACTTAAGCGAATAAAAAAAAACAAATTAATGACGCGACGTCCTACCAACCTTGGTTCTGTCTTCTTCTTTTTCATCTTTATTGCCATTCGTCAGCCTGCTGTTGCGCCTACGGTACCCGCCCATCCATGAGTTCCAAAGGATCATGTTATTCTCGGAACTCCCAATTGTACCCCTCCGCGACATAAAACATCCGAGTTAACCGGGTTTTATTTAAAAAGTACTCATTTTGATTTCCACGTACAAAATTCAATTTTTATTTATGAGATATTACGTAACACGATTTTACTGGTTTACTTCACCTTCTTCAGTTCTTCTTCAAGAAAAGTATTTGGTCGTATAATTGCGACTTACGATATTGGCCACGCTCACGCACTTCACTATATGAATTTTACGCCAGCGCTGGGTTCTCGAATGAATAAAATAAATAAATGATGAATAAAATGGAATATTTGAATATCCTCAAAACCAAATTGCAAACCAGCGCAGAAAAAATGTGACTGGAACAGGACTATTTCTTCCAACAAGACAATGATCCCAATCATACTGACTGCGATATGCGCATGTGGTTGCTGTTTAATACACCCCAGCTAGCATTTTCGATCGCGGAAGAGTCTTCCGGGATCAGAGTACGCGATCAAAAACGATCGCGGCGATAGTCATTTTCTGATCGCGGAAGATCCCTCCGTCGGGAGAAACTGTGACTCTTCTGCGAGTCTTCTAGAAGAGACGTCTGCGAGTCTTCTAGAAGAGTCTTCCGCGACGCTTCTAGACGAGCCTTGGAAGAGTCTTCAAACTATCGCCTAGAAGATCGTTTTATTATTGTTATTTGCCTAAAAGTATGCTGAAGAAAAAACTGTTCTACGTTTTATTCTAATTTACTTTTATAATAAACATTCTTGACAATTACACGGCTGCCTCGCCCATAAGACTTTTTGGGGTAACCATCCTATCACATTAAAATAATTTCATCTAAAAGAAAAATTTAAAAGATGAATTAGAAATATTGCAATAACAATGACTCTGTTATGTATGGTAACTTTGTTCTGCTCATTATGTATATAATTCAATTTCTACGAAGTTGAAGTCCTGTTTGCATTTACATCTAGAAAAGAAGTTTGAGTTATTTATGAAGTACGAATTCGAAGATAACTTACCATGAGATTATTTTCCATTTTTTTTTGCATTTTTTATAATTTTGAGTCTCACAAAACGACTGATATGGCACAGAAAAAATTAAATTATTTTGACAAATGATTTGAAAAACTCAAGTAATAATCGTTAGAACGACTCGCAGAAGATTAAAGGAAGAGTCGCGGAAGACTCTCCTGGAAGATAAAAACTGAACTATCGCCTAGACTATTAAAAGAAGAATCTCAGAAGAGTCGCCAAACAATCACAATCTTCCAACGAACGTTCAAATGCTAGCTGGGACCGAACATGATCAGAACACCTCACAGAGTACAGATATTAATCCAATAGAGCACCTGTCGTTTTATCTAGCAGAAAAAATTAGGAGTTATGCCATTGCATTCAAAGAAAGCCTGAAAATAGCATTAATATGCGAATGCGAATTGGTGGAATCAATGCAAAAAAGGCTCAAAGCCATAAAGGACTCCAAGGGATTTCCAACCCAATAATGAAATCAGGTGTGTATTATGTCTATCGTACCAAGTTCTGCGCCCATAATGCTTTTGTTGGAATACTTTAGTGGAATTAAAAACGGTCCTTTTATTACTTTTTAATAAAAATCACAAATAAATTAATGTTTTTTAGTAACTTTTTTAACTTAATTTGTTCGAATACTTTTGTGAGTAACTGTATGCACTTCTAGATTTAAGTAACACAAATTTGGCTGCAGTGAAAGATTAACTAAATTCTGTCCTGTGAGATTTAGATTTCAGTTAAAATAAATATGTCTAACATTAAAATTTTATTAAATTAATCAATTCTGATTCAATCTGAAACAAATTCACTTGTTTTACACAAGTTAACGCGTGCTTTGTGTCATGTGTCTACCTTCTATAATTATATTTGTAACATTAATTACCTATTTTGAAACCACACTTGTACAACTCTCATATCCAATCCAGTATCTTGTGACAATTGTTCTCTTATATGTCGAGCTGGTTTTGGACTGTTGCTATATGCACATTTTAGTGTGTCCAATTGTTTGGCTGTAATGGTAGTTCGTGGCCTTTTATTCGGTTGGTCGGTGTCAATAGATCCATCTAAATATAGTCCTGTTATGGTTTTAAATAATATAAAAAAATAGTTTTATAAATTCAAAATTTAACCTTTGGCTTTCGTATCCTCGTAGTCACGTTTACACACCAATTTTCGATCTTCCATTAGATAAAATTCGTCGCCTGTATTAAGAGTCCGTGAACACATTGCACATAGAAAACATTGAAGGTGATAAACATTATCCTGTGCTCTTCTAACCACCTGCGTTGGAGGTATACCTAAATCACATGCAGAACATTTTGTTCCGTATCGTCTATGAGACCCAATCATTGGAATCCGAAAATATTTATTATTAACCAAATGAAATTTAAATTTAAATATCTAGGGATTAATTTAAATAGCATAATTAACACTAGAAGGACCGGAATTTTCATATACCTAGGTCATTTTGACCGCTAGGGCTAAATATAACATAAATCATCATAAAACAGCAACTATTGTGATATTCCTTATTATTGATTAATTTTACACATGTCTGTAATTTAAAAATATTTTATTTTTTAAAACAGAATGTTGTGAACGACATAATGTTAATTTGGAGTTACCTTATATATATAACAAAAACATACATACAATATACATACAAACGTATTTATCACATATGTATATACATGAAGCAACACAGAATCCACTCTTTGCTTTGTACTGCAAGAAGTTCAGTTTAAGACTTAACGGTAAATGTAGTCTTTGGAAATAGTGTAGTTCAAAAGAACACTCGATTTTATCCGTTGTAGTTTGAAACTTGTACAATAAATAAATTGTGATTTTGCTTTTTGAAAAATAATATGAATGCGCGCAGAAATCTTACAAAGGCTGCAATGTCGATAGAACTGTTATGACTAACAGATATAGGAGACACTCTTTCTGAGAATGCCAATTTCGATTTTGTAGCCGAGATAAATATTTCCTCACCAGATCATACGAAATCAGACTGAGAAATAGATATGGAAATTCCAAGTACGACTGCAAGGCTAAGTGTGCGCAAAGTTATCATAAGAAAATTATAATATAATTTAAAAATTGGTTATAACGTAGCATCAATGGAGCGTATGGTATGGACATTCATTCAAAATAAGAACAATTGTACAAGTACTCAAGTAGAAGTCTTTGTCGCAGAAATATACTAAGAGAAGTTGGAGGGCTAACTTCTTACACCAAGTTATATCTGCCTGGCGATTGTATATTGACGAATCGACTCTTCGTCATATAAAACTTTGTACAGAAAGTGAAGCCAGTCAAATAATGAATTGGTGAATTGAATTGGTTCATGTTTTTGGATGAGCTTGATGCATTTATTGCTTTATTATATGCTCGCGGTGCATGGTAATGCAAGTCATTTGGACTTAGATATAATATGGTGTAGATATGGCAGATCAAATGGCTCGCAAGTATTCGGTCAGGGCAGTAAGCAGTAGATGGCCCGTCCACGTTCTTTATAATATTCTGGATATAGCTGGAATTAATTCATGGATAATATGTATATGTATAACACAACAACCGGCAAAAACATATCCCGAAACAATTATATACTTCAATTGGTTTCAGAGCTCATACATGGTTTCATGTCATACAATAGGTGAAAGAGAAGGCTTGCTCAACTCTGGAAAGTAGAGCCAATAAAAGTCATAGGACTCCCAATGGCAAATAAATATAAAGTGCAAAAAACAACCATGTGTGGCTCTTATGACGATTTATATAGCTATGACTCTATATTTCTCATTATCAGTCAAAATGAGCGCTCATAGTTTTTCTAGGTATGGGTCAGTGTATCTGTGTTTTCTATGTTTTCTAAAAAGCTTTTCAAATAAATAAAAGTTACGAGAAGAAACAATTTTAAATATTCATTTGTGCGAATTATGTATATTTTTAAACGAAAAACGGTCAAAATGACCTCTCCGGTCTTTCTAGTGTTAATTCAATAATAATTAATAGATACAGAGCTATTAAGTTTTTTTTATATAAATAAACAGTTTGACATCTATAAAACATTTTATATCAAATATGAATGTGTTTTATATAAAATTAAATTTTGTAAAAAAATTGGAAACTCGAAATTTCGCATCAATGTGGTCGTGAAATCTAATGGTGTGTGTGACATACCAACAATTCACGACAGGCAGAACCGAACCGCAACGCAACCCTAGTAGACCCCATATTCAACTCTAGAAGACCAAATATTCACCTCATGACAGTTGTCGACAAGGGGTCTATGTCGACAACTGTCATTTTTGTTTTGACTCTTGTTTTACGTCTTCATATTCATACGAATTTATTCTTTGAAATATTAATATGTACTTTATGTAGTATATATTTCCTAAAGAACATTTCCGTATTTAGTTTTAACTTTTTAACTTTAACTTTTAACTTTAACTTCTGTTAAATATGCTCTTTTAGCCCTAAAAAACGAATATAAAAATTTGCATTTTTAGTGAAATTTCATTTCAGAAAATGAAATAATTTACTCCACACAGCTGTGATTTTTTTTTTCACCACTCGTTGTTTTTGTGATGCCAGTGGAAGAAATTGGATTTCCCATTTGCTATGGGAATTTTTTATATGTAAACATGTGAGAAAAATCAAATGTATAGTTATAGTTTTTTTTAAATTTTTGTACTGAAGTCTATATAGAATTCCTATATAACGAATATAGGAATATAGGAACGAATTTTTCAACCGTTCGTTAGAATCATCAATGGACTAGAAAAAAGCGTTCGTTATACTCGACATTCGTTATATCGGCGATCATTATACTGGACCACCACTGTATTTAGAAATAAACTTCAATCTAATAAAATATCAACTTTCATTATTTCGACCCATCGTTAGAATTCCATATATGTATGTGATGCTATATGTTGGCATAATTTTTCTTGTAAATGTAAGAATTTATTCAATTTTCAGGCTTAACAAATTATAATTGAACTAGTAAAAGCGTCAACTTCGGACGGGCCGAAGCTCATATACCCTACACCCAAATTGCAGCCAGAGTACCTTTTTATGCGAACTTCATTTAATCCAATTAGAAAGTGAAATAAGTAGTACATTTTTTTTTATAATCGTAAAATTTTGAACAATACAAAACCAAACCATAATTTGAATTTCCTTTTTCTTAGAATGGATCTAATATATAAAAACAAATTTAGATATATTAAGGTTATATCGGTAGGAAGGGTGGTTGATAACCGATTTCTTTTCATTTTGGCATGAGATGTGTTAATTTTATGCTGAAATTGTACGATTTTTTTAAAAAAATATTTACCACTTATTTTACTTTCTAATTAGGTTAAGTGAAATTCGCGTAAAAGGTACTTGCACTTTCAAAAAATTAAATAATTTACTCCAAACAGCTGTGATTTTTTTCACCACTCGTAGTTTTTGTGATGCCACTGTGTTTGTGATCTCTGAATTCTCATTTGCTATGGGAATATTTTATAAACAAACAATTTCTCACTTGTTTGCCAAATGTATAGTTATATTTTATGAATTTAATATACAGTTGCAGTTTTTATACTCAATGCTTATACATTTTTGTTACATTTTACATACATTTTGTTGTTAGTCTAATTTATACTTTTATTATATTGAATTGGTAAATCAATATATTAATTTTAATGCTAGAATACTTTTATTCCATAAACCATGCAAAATAGATAAATTCCGCAAAAACTAGAAAAAATATCCACATTCTAAATTACGACGTAATGCCTTAAAAAATGGCATTATTTGGTGAACTCATGGACACAATACGTGTGAACAAAATCTCATAAAAAGGAGCCGAGACGTTGAGTTTCAAGAGTTTCCTATCTTGCAATCTTTGGTCATAATATCATATTCATGACTTGCTTACTTTTTATAAACTGAGTTCGTTTTCGACGAAGAGCAGTAGTTCGTGTTCATACAAAAGTTGCTTTCATCGTACAGCAACTAGACCATTTCCATGACAACTTTGTAATGTACGAGAATTTATTCGTTAAACGCCAAGTTGTATTGGTAAATTACCAACCTGTTTCATAATGCGTGAAATTGTATTTGTAAACGAAGATCGAAAATGGTAAAGGAAACGTATCGTAAAGGAAAATCAGCAATCATACAGCGCGAAGTTATATATGTAAAAAATTAATTTGACATTAACAAATACTCCTTTGAGCGATATTTGATCTTTACTCTGGAAAAAATCAAAGTTATATTATTACTTATTTACTTTAAATTACTTTAAATATATCTGTGCCTACACTGCATAGTAGCTTAAGTCCAAAAACATAGTTTCGAGATAATCGATGTTTTGAGCAAAATACATACTGTTAGGTTTTCAAATAGGTTTTTATGAAATATGTGTGTTACTGAAGTGAAACTTCTATGGGCGCCTTGTTTTCAAGGTCGCGACACGAAATGAGCAGAGACACTATATATTCAAAAATATATGAATGAATGAGCCAAAAATTTCCAATTTAGGATACTAAATTCATGTAAAATGAACCATCACATGAAGAAATTCCACTAAAAATTATTTTCAAAAAATCGTAGTAGATTAGAGTTCAAGCGTAGTGGCGAATCGATTTCAAAAATTTTCCAAAAGTGAAGCAGATCTACTACGATCGTAGTATAGTCCGAACCCTGACTCTGAGTATAATAGTGCGTTCACACAATACTAATTTAGGCTGAAAATCAGAAAATCAGGCGGTTTATACGACGAAATAGATTTTCATACGTCAGATTTTCGTTTCGCGGTTTTTCTATTAACAATAAACAAGTTCGTCAATCAATAATATATTAAAATTCATATTTACTGATTTCTCTTATTAATCGATAATAGGTACAATCCACTGGGATATCAGGAGATTAAGAACATATGCTAATACGTCAGCAGAGTGTTGTCGCGATTACATTACGATTATGTATAATAAAATTATATGCGGTCAATTACCACCGAAGTTTCACTTCTTTCGCGTGTACTCTGTTGCACGAATATTTTTTTTTATTGAATAAAAATATAATTTGGTAAAAATTCAATAAGTTCAATGGCGTTAAGCCGATTTGAACTTATGTCGACTTAACCTACTGTTGTGTGTAGGCACAGATATAATTTTCATTTCATTTTTATACCCTACACCCTGTGGGTAATTATACCCTACACCCTGTGGGTAAGGGTATATTCATTTTGTCCTTCCGTTTGTAACGCATTAAAGGAGAGGTCGTAGGTATGGAAAAGTATTTATATTCTTGATCAGCGTCACCTCCTGAAAGTAACGGTAAGAGATACTGACTTGCAATTTTGGATTTAGTATTTCTATATTAATAAGCTACTTGTATTTAAAAATTGGCGTAATCGGTCAACGGACACGCCCACCTAAAGCAAAAGGTTTATATGGGATATCTGGCGAACTATGGTATATATCGAAATGAAATTTTGTGTGTGATCATTCACCACAGTCTCGAGTTTACAATCCAAAAATGGAAAACATAGCCCATCGGACACTCCCACCTCCCATATATAGCAAAAGGTTTATATGGGACATATGGTGAACTATTGTATATATCGAAATGAAAGGCATAATTTTACTTTACCACACCCAGCGCCAAATACTATAATTTATACGTCAAAAGATAGTGTTTTCAGTGTACATTCCAACAACAATAAAAAGTTGGGGCGGACTCATTTGGTTTGGCCATAAAGTGAGGTCAAAGGTCAAATTAATGATTTTTTCAAATAGTCACCAAATCCACAAATGTCAACCATAATTATTATCGAATTTTTATTTCTATTGTATTCATTCATTCAATATGTGGATAATTTTCCTATATGAAACAAATGTTCACTTATCAGTCATCGTTTCTAGAGTTTTTATTGAAAATTTTCATCCGGTATTTTATTATTTCTTTAGCGATTTTCATTTGTGTAGTATAGTGAAATGTCTAAAATTAACAATAATAAGAAAAATATCAAAATCGGGAAATAGTTTAACAGCCTTCCCGAAAAGTGTTTTAAAATGTATGAAAACTGTATCATTTGTACAATATGTGACAAAAAGGTGAAATTAAAAGCCAGATTGTTAAATTAAATGTGTGTTTTAATGTTTTTAATAATTTAGATTATTTGCGGAAAAAAATTTCAATTGCAGCAGCATATTGCTACTGCACTTCACAGAAGGGCAAAAGCATCCCATAATAATAACGACAAAAATGCGCATCCTTCTAGCAACGCGTCCAGCAACTTTTACGACAATTCCTACAATGAATTTAAAATGGATTTATGTACAGCTTTGGTTGCAGGAAATATTCCATGGAATGTGCTTAGCAATGCTACATTTAATAATTTTTTAAAAACATATACAGGTCAACAAATTCCTGATGAAAGTACTCTCAGAAAGAGCTACTTAGATAAATGCTACCAACAGTCAATTAAAAAAATTCGCGAGAGTATCAATGACGAAAGCGTATGGATATCAGTGAATTAAACCACGGACGCAAGGGCGATATGTCGCGAATTCGATTATAGGAATATTGAGCGAAAATGAGTCTTCGTGCTCATTTTTATTGTCATGTAAACAGTTAGAACAGGTGAATAATGCAATAATAATAATAATATAATTTAACTATATTTAATAAACTTTCAATTACTACCCTCTAAATCGGTTTTGTATTATTTTTATGTACTTTTTATATATGGGAAGTTATTACATATTTTGCATATATTTTCAATATATTGCATATATTTAGCATATATTATTTTAAATATGCACATCGTTTTCAACTGTATTATCAATGAAACGAACTTTGGTGTTATCAGATTTTTCCTATCTCAATCCTTCAAAAATATGCAAATATGCAAAATCCGAGGTCTACTAATAAGAAAATTAGATTAACCAACTCCAGTTTCGAAGAAATCTTCGGATTCGTTATTGGCACCAATTGGTGTCTCCATATATTTGTTGTGCAAGATTTCCGGCTCCATCAAAGGAAGAACATTCAAGTGGTTGCCGAAACCTAAGGAGCGCCATATCAAGTCCTCAAGTAAACTTTCCGCCCCTGAACAACAGTCCGTTCTTCCACATATTTTTTGCTACTGTGGAAATTTAGTACACCACAAATTGCACTTTTAGTCCGAACATATCTTCAGGAAGTAGTCGAAGAAGAGGCCCTTCCAACCCATAAGTAATCCATAATCCACATAAGGAATTTAAGCCAACAGCAATTTAATTGTCGACAATTCAAGAAATCCGAAAGGGAACAGCTTGAAGTCTTTGCCTTGGATATTTTCTGATTCATTTTCCATATAAATTTATCTATTTTCGCCATAACTTGATTGATCTTTAAAATTAAATGTAGTTTTTAAGATATCTTAAGGTTTAGATGTAGTTATGGAGTAATATTAGATGTAAGTAGAGTGTAATTTTTGAGTGAAAGTTGAGACATACATAGTGTGAAAAGAAGAAAAAGAATTTGACAGAGAAAGAAGAAATGAAAAGATGGTTGTGGCAAATGTGAAATAAGGGCAAAAAAGAAATATCGAATGGTGTGAGAATAATATTAACTAATTTCTTTCCTATAGCTGAGTGCCATAAAGGGCAGTAAGTCGTGCAGTACATTGAAAACCTTCCATGGACAAGCTGACGTGTAACGTAAGTCGTATTTCATTTGTTTGATTTTGATATTATTCTCACGAGAAAAAAAATATAAGATATATTTTTTTTTTATTGCCTCTGAAAGAGCAGTAAATAATGAAATAAATTAAAAGTTACAATACTTAGTTAACACAATGTGCCTCTGCTTTTAATCATTGAGCAATGAAGTTTCCGATGATACGTTTACATTACCGTCCCTATTACTTATTATTATTATAATTACTATTACCCATTACAATCTTTCTTATTTCCATGCTTCATATACATTAATATTATATATTCACTTTAAATGTTTGCTAATGTAGCTGTTTATAAAACCTCTTTACTATTAGCTATTAAATTAAATAAAGAAATAATGAATTCAATTCAATGAATGAAACGTAAACTGATTGGTCTGAACTCACTTGGTGATGTTGTGGTAGTTGTTGTAAAGGAACAATGGGGCTTTTATAAGAGCCATGGTTTAGGGTGGGCCAAGTGTAGCCACAAATTATCTTGCGCTACGAAAAGAAAAGGAGACTGTGGTGTGGTTGTCTGTTGTGTGGGTTGTCTGTCCGATGGCATCTTAACTATTCGTGTTATTTGTTTTGGATTTCACCGCTTGTCTACATGTAGGTTAGATTAATTGTAGCATCTCCAGTTGTTTCATAAATGAACTCACGAGACTGAAGCTACGGGATACGCAAGATGCACGCGGGAATAACTGGATGAACCAACCCCCTCTACAATTATCTCTCGAAGCACTGAAAGTTCATAACAGATGCATGGGGCTTTATTATCAGCAAACTGTTCAGATGCTCTTGTAAATTAATTTTGTATTTGTGTTGGGAACAGTCTTTGTATCTTTTGTAGTAGAGCTGTGCAGGATGGCGATGTACCTTTGTAGACTGATATTAGTCTGTCTATCATATTCGAACGCCTACCTCTCTGTAACATTCTACGGGCTCGTATGCATTCCTTTCGTTTGCTTGCTACATCATCATTCCACCAGTAAGCTGGTTTACGTTTGCCTCTATTATTTTTTCTGGTCATTGCTGCATCACATGCTTTGATAACTAGGCGTGTTAGATGTTCTGCACTCTCTGCCGCTGCTTCAATGTTATGCTCGGGTTCAAGAATGAATTTAAAGGTATCCTCATCCAGGGTTTTCATGCTCTGTCCCATAGTAAATTGTCTGCCAGTATTTGGAGTTTTTGCAGAGGACGATATCTCCATGATTATTGCCAGGGGGACACTGTGGGTATACATTTTGGACAAATTCCACTTTACTTTACGCACTAGTACTATGTTCACACCGAGCCGCGGACGTGAGCGGACATAGTTCAACTATTTTAAGTGAACTGGGTAAGAAATGGTCATCATTTGTAAGAAAATGTAAATTCGAATTGGCGCCGAGTGTGTATTTCTGGACGAGTCCTTATGAATTTTATAAGTAAATACGAGTGTTTTTGTATGCATCAGTTACTTTATTCAAATATTTCAGAAAGTAAAGGCGGACCTAATATGCGGTCTTCACGATGAAGTTTCCGATGACCTCTCCAGGACTAAACCAAATTGGATAAATTTGAAATTTGGAGTTATTCAATTCGCATGTGGATGCTCTTGGATGCTCTACAACTAAAAATAATATGTTATACATAATCAATACCTTAAATTAATGGTTCATTAAAAAAACCTGTAATCTTTGAACAATGCAGAATTTTTGATCTGATTTCATTGTTGAGAATTTAAAATATCATAACTACACGTGCTCTGGGAACAGTTTGCAAAAGGACTGCAGAAATTCTGCCGCCCAACAGAGCTCCGAGCTCATCATACAGGCGGTATGGAGTCGCCGGTTGCGCCCAAACACCTCAGGATGCATGGCAGCATACACCATGTACTTGCTCAAATCGTTTGCATCGTTTGTGGAGCAGATTCTTAATATGTGATGATGAACGCTTTTAATTATTTAAATACATTTCTTTAAATGAATAAAAAAATATAAACAATGAAAATTGACATGTCAAATGAAATTGACTAATAGAACTAATAAATATCAAATACCAAAAGTAATAGAAAAAAGCGTCACAATTGAGCGTCACATAAGCGCGCGGCCTCATTGTGGGCGAATTTTTCGAAGTAGTAAACAAAATGCGGAATAGTTGATGTCGCGCGACTTTGCAATACTAGTGGTCAGAGCTATCGAGTGTGATTTTTGCTTTGAATGAATAATTCGAATAATTCGATTTTCGAAACGAATTTCCCGAAAGTATAATTTTTCCAGCATATTTAATATTCATTATTAGACTTAAGTTAAAAAAGTTACAAAAAACATTAGTTTATATGCGATTTTTATTAAAAAGTCAAATAAGGCACGTTTTTAGTTCCACAAAGGTGATTGGACAATAGTGTTATGTAATAATAATAATAATGTTTAATAACGCTTTTTCCGATCACTTTTGTGGATCTAAAAACGTGCCTTATTTGACTTTTTAATAAAAATCACATATAATTTAATGTTTTTTAGTAATAGTAATAATGAATATTCAATTTGCTGGAAAAATTATACTTTCGGGAAATTCGTTTACATATAACAATTGTTTTCCAATTGTTTTAAGGAAATTAGTTTGTCCGATGACTTTTGTGAGTACCTGTATACGTACATATACATACGAAAACCTGAATTTTTAGCGCCTCTAGAAACTAAAAGCTGTTGTAATGTATTGTTAACTAACAGTTAACAGTAAAATATTATATTCAATCAAATATGTAGATAATTTATTTATTTATTATGTCTGATCCATTCAAAAGTCTAGGAAATCATCTCAACCTATTTTTAGTGTTTGAATTTTTGTAATGCATTTTTGTATCAAAATTATAAATAATTAAAATATTTCAATATATTGTCAATTTAGTCGGTACCGTCAAAATATTTGTAACAATTAGTCGATTCAAAAAATAATAAACATGATTGATTTGTTTCCACTCTTTCATATATAGTATTGAATTTGTTTACTCCGAATGCTCTTACTCCTCTCCTAATGACTGGAACCAGCTCATAGCGGGCATTGGATATCTCGAAGTTGTTTTTTTTTTCAATAATTTTTCCAAAACCGTAATGTGAACTATTACAATTGAAATTTTTTACAAACAGCTGTTTCAAGAGATGTCATAACCAAAAATAATTAACTCTGTGTGTTTTCCGAAAACCGGTTGGGTTAAATTAAGGCAGAGCGAACGCCATATTATGCCATATTCACACCGACTTGCGTATAGTTCGAAAATATACCTAGATTGTTTTGAGTATTTATGATACGTATGAGCACCTTTTTATCATTAGCCGTGTTAGTTTTGTCCCTTATACCCGATCGATTTTTGTTTTGTATGGAAATTGCATACTACATATGTTTAGTCTAACGGCCATATTCACACCGACTTGCCTATAGTTCGAAAATATACCTAGAGTGTTTTGAGTATTTATGATACGTATGAGCATCTTTTTATCATTAGTTTGTTAGTGTTAGTTTTGTCCCTTATACCCGATCGATTTTTGTTTTGTATGGAAATTGCATACTACATATGTTTAGTCTAACGGCGATAGAAAAAGTGCTACCAAGTTAAATTTAAAAAAATTTTGGAAAAAAGCAAAGATGTCTGAACACGATGAAAAGTAAATTAAGTAAGCGAAAAACTTGGACAAAGGCGGACACTTTATTGTTCCTGAAGTGCTACGTCTCAAGAAAAGAAGAGTTTACGCATTCGAGGAAAAAAATGTGCATATGAAAACGTATTGGAAGACATGGGTATACGGTAGGTATCTCAATTTAATTAGTAAATTGTAAATGCTTTCAATAACTTTTTTTTATAATGCAGACACAACAAGCGCCAAGTTAGATGGCAATATGACTTAGTGCCGTATAAGCCTGCAAAAGACAACTCAGTCAGCTCCATCCATGTCCCCATGGAAGAAATGGAGGATATATTTCGGAAGAGACCCAAGTACCAAATGTCCACAGCAAAAATTAGGATGAGAACCCATTGAAGCTTTGGAAGTTAAAGTTTGAAAAGTTAAATCTTCTAGAATTTATTTTAATGTTAGCGCTTTTTATGTTTGTATTATAAAATAAGCTTTTATTTAAATTTAAAAGAAAAATGTAAATAATTAATTTAACAAAACTTTAATTCAAATAAAAATAAAAGACTGAATTATAGTTAAATAGTTGTATAGTTGGGAATTCTTGAATTCAAGTCCCTTATGCGAAGGCCTTGAATTCAAGAAATGTATTTAAAAAAAACAAGTATTTTAATATAAATGGTAAATTAGATATTAGAGGTCTCGATTTCTGCACGCACATGCTCGTTGGCCCGGGGCTTGCCCACACATGCGCAATCGATTCGGGCCGTCGTGTCTTCGTGGACAAACACGAAGCAGGTAGAGAAGAGAGAGGGAATGGTTTTTGAGCGTTGTGCGTCGCTCTTTTGATTTTTTGACCATTTGTGTTGTTTTGTTTTTGTCTATTCGTTTTGTTTTTGTTGTTTGACTGCGTGCGCTTGTAGCTGTTGGTTCTTTGTTTTGTATGAGTTTTTGATGTGTGTAATACCCGCTTGCGCATGTGCGGGCAAGGCCCGGCGCCCGGGGATACCCGGGCCGAAAAAAGCCCGGGTAACGCGACCTCTATTAGATATGTAAACAAAGAGTACAGTATATATAATGTACTACCGTTTTGAAGGTAATTGAATCAGCTTTCAGAAAATATATATAAAAGATATGGTTTATCACGTAAAAAAAATGGCTATTTTTAATTTTAATTTTTAATTTTTTCATTAATTTTACCTTTGACCTCACTTTATGGCCAAACCAAATGAGTCCGCCCCAACTTTTTATTGTTGTTGGAATGTACACTGAAAACACTATCTTTTGACATATAATTTATAGTATTTTTCGCCTCAATTTGCCTCAAATTGTGGTCGGTATATTGTAAATTAACAATACAATTGATTTTATGAGCCTTCGTATTTTTACGCTAGCGTACATTTAAGAATGTGGTAAATAATAAAAACAAAATGCACGGGTCGAATATTTACTATTCGCAATTTGGACTGAATACCCCTTATATGCTCGGTTAAAAAATTTAACAGAGACTGAATAAAATGGCACATAGGTTACTACAATTACTACATACAGTGGCTCAAAAGTCTAAGCGGACAGAACTTTTTTCAATCTTTCATTGCATCCCCAGCCAACAGTATGTTATTTAAATTATAACTTAGTATGCAGTTAGTTAAAATGGTTCATTGGCATTAATTTATCACAAACTTTTCATTTAAATATCATACATCATACTTTTTTAACGTTTATAACCAAATATCCAACTTTTGAGATCAAAAGTCTAACCGGTTCACTCAGTCTCGGTTCTCTTCGCCCTCGCAATCGTTCTTCGTTCTTCGCACTATACGTCACCCTGTCTATGCTCAGTGCCATTGTCGTTAGATCGAATTACACTAACAATTACACAGGTGACGCAGTTCGCGTACTCTTGTTTTGTGCATTCCTCTTTACGCTGCATTCGCTCTTCGTTGTAATTGTTGTTGCCTCCCACGCTCATATACGTATCGTCCGTACTCTTCATTCCTATTGCGTATACGGCGCTCTCTGTTTTACGCACGTTCTATGCTCTGCACTTACATTGTTCTTCGGATTACTCACGTACTTACTAGCTCTTCCTATGCCCTTATGCTCTTTGACTATTGGCGATCTCTGCTATCACATGCTGCGAATATGTTGACACGAGCCAGTATTGAACAGAACCTTGTATGAGACTATGATTTTCGATCTTCGTAACACTGCCCTCCTCTTTAACCTGTTCGTCCCTAACAGATTCTGACAGTCCTCCTCCATACGGTGCTAACCTCTGTGTGTTTGTAGTTTCGGTGACAGACCCTTCTTCCGTTGTGGGTTATGAAGCAAAACTAAATCACCTTCTTTAGATCCCTCGGTGTTTGCTCCTACATCATATCTGGCTTTTATCTTGTCGCTTGCCAATTTTATGCGCCGTCTGATAAATTGGTGGATCTCATCCAGCCGCTGTCTCTTGTCGTCCAGATACTCATTATCGTTTCGAGAACCCGTTGGTGTTACACCTAATCTTACATCTGCTGGCAAGCGTAGGTCTTCGCTGAAGACCGCTTCCGCAGGTGTCCTTGCTGTAGTGTCGTGAACAGCTGACCGATAAGCCATCAAGAACGCTGGTATGTGCTTATCCCAGTCTTTTTGCTGCTTGTCCACTTCTTTCCGCAGATACTCCTCTAGCGTTCGGATGAATCGCTCTACCATGCCATCCGATTGCGGGTGTAAATTTGTTGTACGCGATTTACGTATGCCGAGCATCTTGCACATGTCTCCGAACAACGCTTACTCAAAGTTTCGTCCTTGATCAGAGCGCAGCTCAAGTGGAACTCCGTATCGACATACCCAATTGTAATAAAATGCATCCGCAACTGTCTTCGCTTCCTGGTTCGGCATGGGGTATACTTCCAGCCACTTACTGAAGTAGTCCAGCACATATTTGTTCCCGGAACTGCTGGTGGGGAATGGTCCGGCTACATCCATAGAAATCCTCTCGAATGGTGCTCCCACGTTGTACTGACGCACTTGTCCTCGACTCTTGGTCTTGGGTCCCTTTGCTTTCATGCATTGTTCACAATTGCGGATCCACTCTGCAACCGACTGTTGGCATCGGACCCAATAAAATCGCTTCTTAATCTACTCTACGGTCTTCGTAATGCCTAAGTGACCTCCGCTGTGTGGTGCATAAAATTCCTTCAGCACGTCGCCAACTCGAGCTTTTGGGACAACCATCAGACTCCGTGAGTTCTTGCCATCTTCGCACTCCTATTGACGATATAGACAACCATTGACTAACTTTAGGCTCTGCCATTGTGCCCAGTACGCCTTTGTAATCGTGCTCTCTTCTGAAATCTCTTCCCAAGTCTTCCTGGTCTTACTCCTGCTTCCACGCTTGTCATGATCTTAGCCAGGTCTAGATCATTTCGTTGTACCCCTCCAACCACTTGTGCAGATCATTGTTTATCGGACAGGACAGTCAGTGAACTGGGATATCAACACTACCTTCTTTTTCCTCTGCCCGACAATGTTTACAATCTGTCTTGCATGGTCTTCGTGAGAGTGCGTTTGTGTTGTCATGATGTCCTCCTCTGCGGTGCTGGCAGGCGATGAACGTTTTCGCGGCTTTTTACAATAGCGGGACATATGACCAACACTATCACAATTGTAACATTTTCCTTAGAAGACTCCATCACGTCTCACCGCCTGAAGATTGCGAACATCTGTTTTTAACTGTTTTAATTCAGAAACCCATTCGCTTTCCTCAATTTCTACGCACCGTGTTTTCATTGTACGGCATAAGTTATTCGCTATTTCCCTCACCAAGGCGGTGGCTACCGTCTCACTAAATGTTTCCTTCGGTGATACGAGTACAGCCTTGTATCAAAGTCGCGTATACCATCCGCAAAAGCCTCTATTTTACACTTTTCAATATACTCCGGTGATGAACCTGAATACATCAAATTAGACAATCGGTCTATATCTGCTGCAAATTCTTGTATTGTCTCTCCTGCTTTCTGGACGCGATTTTTCATTTCAATTCGATAAATCGCATTCTGATGGTCATTACCGAACTTCCGCTGCAGAGTATCCATTATGACCTGATAGTTGTTAGTTGATAGACGTTGTTCTTCTGGAATTGTCTGCAAAATGTCCAAAGCACCAGCTCTCAGGCTAACCACAAGTGCGGTCAATTTCTCCTTGTTTGACCATTGGTTGCTATCAGCCACAAATTCAATTTGGTACTTAAATGAGCTGAACGGTATTTTTCCATCAAATGTAGGAGGCTGGATTTTAGCACCACTATTACTAGAACTTTGGGTAGACGTCGACGGTAAACCATTTATTTTCAATTCATATATTCAATTCATCTCGCACTATTTTGTCTTCTAGGCTTTTCTCAAATTTTTCTGCCCTCTCATTTAGAGTTTCCAGTTTGGTTTTCGAGAATTTCCACTTTTTCGTTCACAACAATAATTTCTGATTTGAAGCCAGATTTCAATTCGGCAATTAACGCTTCTTGCCTAACAACAAATTCTTCGATTTTCGTCTCCTGACGTGCAGCCTGTGTTTTTATAATAGAGATGTTGTAAGAGATAACGATAAGAGATTTCTCAATAAGTATCTATAAATGTCAAAACCTCATGAAAATTCACCTTAATATCGCCATGTTCGTATTGAATTGTAAATTGTTTAAAAATTTCTGTCCACTAAAATTTTGATGTAGTTATTGAAAGAATATTCCCGAAAAATTATGAAAAAAAAATAATTCGTCGATTATTAGTGTGAAATTTGTGTGGGGTCCATTTACCCCCACCCAAATTGTTTATATTATTGAGGTTAAAAAAGTCAATAAAAAATAATTTTATTAACTAAATGACATCTAAAATATGAAAAGGTGTATGAAAAATATTGTTTAAGTATTCGTACATTTCTAAAACAGTAATTTTTAACAAAAATTTACTGAAACTCATTATTTTTATCAGCTGTCCGGTTAGACTTTTGACCTCAAAAGTTGAATATTTGGTTATAAACGTTAAAAAAGTATGATATAAATCTATATTTAAATGAAAAGTTGTTGAAAAGTTGTGCTAAATTAATGCCAATGAACCATTTTAATACTAAATTATCATTTAAATATAACATTCTTTTGGCTGGGGATGCAATGAAAGATTGAAAAAAGTTCTGTCCGGTTAGACTTTTGAGCCACTGTACATAAAATGAGACAATTTGTTAATACCACTCTCAAGTGATGAAATTAGATTTCAAGTCAAAAGACAAACCCAAACAAACTGTATATTGACAAAAAAAGACGTATGCCATTGTGTCTGAAAAATAATAAAGAAATACTTATTGTAACGCCTTTACTATTTATTAAATAGGGTTCTCTCACTGGATATAAATTACGTCTTCATTTGATCGTCTATTTACTAATGTTATATATAACACTAAATTCTACAACTGACGTGGGAGCCGTGATTCAGTGGCTAAAGGTGTAGCTTACGAGGCAGCAGAGTCAAAGCCCTTAACAGGGCTGTAAAGGCCAATAATTTGTATTTTTGTATAAATTCAACAATTATTTACACTAGCTTATGACTTTTATTCACAATGTCTCACTACAATGTCTCACACTTAAAGTGTTTAATATGAGTTAGTGCTGTGGGAAATACATTCGAAGCGGCAGAGACAATGCGTCAAAAGTCAAAATATTTTTACATTAGTTCTTATGGAGATGATTATTTTAAATGCAACACGATGACAAGATGAGGATTGTCGCCCGTCGCAGTCGTCAACATGAATCTATTTCTAATTTGAGAGACGACGTCCTGCTCCAGTTTACTTAGTAGTAAAATCGTACTTAGAAAATGCTTTTATGTTAAAGTCAATGCTGAAACATCTCATATCAGTAAATATGAGCAGGTGTTCCACAAGGCAGGACCGGTTCTGTTTACGATCTTTACTTCAAACATGCCTATAACAGATTTGGTAAATAAAGCTAAATATGCTGATGATGATGAAATGAATTTGCAACTATGGCTTCAATCTAGTTCAATATGCACTAAACAAAATTCAGTTATGGTTAACAACGTGGAATATTAAAATAAATACTTCAAAATCAGCTCATGTAACTTTTGCTTTAAAAAAAGGAAACTGAACTGCAGTTTTTCTAATAACCCAGAAATCCCTAATTGTGACAGCATTAAATATCTAGGACTGCATCTCGATAGCAGGCTAACCTGGAAAAATCATATTAAAGCCAAACGTCTACAGCTAAATTTGAAATCCAAAATAATAATAATAATAATTTACTGCTTTAATGTGTGCGCAAATAGATGCGATATGGTACGGTACCCGCATTTACGATATGCGGTACCTATTCCTATTGCTGTATATGGGAGCGCTCAC
Organism: Coelopa frigida; assembly: GCA_017309665.1. Classification (NCBI taxonomy): domain Eukaryota; kingdom Metazoa; phylum Arthropoda; class Insecta; order Diptera; family Coelopidae; genus Coelopa; species Coelopa frigida. The sequence goes on along the minus strand of JAFDUT010000032.1, from coordinate 59,883 downwards.
ACAGGTTCGGTACGGTATTCCGGTACGCAGCGTTCAAAAACCGTACCGCAACCGACATAATTGACCACACGGTACAGGCAGCCATATTTGTTTGAAGAGAGAACATATCAGTGACAAAAATGAAATTGGCAGTACAAATTTGTCTACAAATTTTATTTGTCAAAACATACTAGGAGAAACAAAAATATTCAAAGTCAAAAAAATTAAAAATTATTGAGTTCAGTTTATTATTTCAAGAAACTATGACAACGAGAGAAAGAATTTCATATACGATATAGTACCGTACCGCATCTGTGTGAAAGCCTCTGCTGGTACCGGTACAGCACAACTCACGATATTGTACCGTACCGCATCTATTTGCGCACAAACCATACTGAAACCTATATGGACATATGGAATTCAATAGGGGTATTCAGACTGAGTCTCGCACACGTAAGTCGCGTACTCTCGACATGTCTGAACACCTGATCAGACGGTGTAAAGTGATTTGGAGAGGTGTTGCATATTTTTGAAATGTTTGCCCGTTTTTAAGAAATATTATAACAATTTATGATTTTTCATGCATAAATTATAAAGTATTAAAAAAAATGTTATTAGTAAAATTATTAAATTATAATTAAAACGTGTGAATCTCGTACAAAAATTGTGTCATTTAATATCATTCAAAAGTTTCATAGAAAAAAACGCACTTTTCTGAGTCATATTTGTATTCTGAAAGAGGAAAAAAACTCTTAAAAAAGAATCTTTTAATAGTATTTTCGGAATGCAATGGTTTACAGACGATACGACCAACAGCGATTTTGCTTGCAAAAAGTGGTGTCATCGTGTGTACTGAAAGTGCGGGAATGCAAACAGTTTTCTATAAGAACAAAACGATTTTGAAACTTGCATCGTGTGGACAAAACTTTTTAATTAAACATTTTTTTTTTTACTTGCGACATCGCGTTTTTACATTCGAAGGGGAAGCGTGCAAGCACGTCAAATATTCAATATGAAAAAATTTTATAATTTTCCGAATTTCACCGAAATTCAGGGATTTCACACAATTTTCAAAAACAGATTTGTATTTTTGATCAATAAAATTGAAAAGAAGGACACCAAGGTGCGAACAGTGCAATTTTACATTTGTTTGTAATTTCACCAATATTTTCAGCGACTGGGTTTCCGTGGCTAAATGAGTGGGAGGAGTCAAGTTCATATCCCGGTCTTTACTGACATACTTAATTGGCCATTCTAACCGAGTGTTCGTCTTGGATACATCCAAAATCCTATGCCAGTCTCTTCTGTGTGTTTTCTAGCTCCAGTTTGTAATTTCGAAACAAATGCAGTTTACGAAAAAAAAAACAAAAATACCTTCAAAGAGTACTCATTTTGAGTATCAAAAACCAAAATATCTCGGTGTGATCTCACCCCATTTGGAGAAAATGGGGGTCAAAGTTCAAAACTGGGGCCCCAAATCCACAAATGTTATCCAATCTGAAACATATGGATATCGATATCGAAAGAAAGGTAATTGAATTCTCTATAAAACTGCATTTAAAGATATTTCAAAATTATAAACTTTTAACAAAAAATTTGACAAAAACTGAAAGAAAATATAAAAAATTTTGTTCACTAATTTTTTTTCATTCAAATTTGTATTATTAACTATATATTTAATATACGTTCATTTTGTCCTTCCGTTTGTAACACCGATGCGATGTCAGTCTGTCTGTAGAAATCAGATTTTTTAAGAAACGATAAGAGCTAGAGTCTCCAAATTTTGGATTTATAACTTTTATATGTATACGCTGTTTGTCAATGATATTAGCCAAAATCTATCAACGGATACGCCCACCTCCCAAATATCGCAATAGTTAAGGGTCAGAAGAAAACGACCCCATCCTACTAAAACACAGTGAACACCTATTGACAAATATAAACACAATGAACAGGTCACAATAGAAATAACACAATTTCCAAATGTACCTTCTGAGGGGATCACAATTCACAAAAGTCAGGGAGCTACTAATTTCCAACTGAATATTGATAATCGAAGTAGGATCAGTCGCGCGGCACTATATGTTGCTTAAAGTAGAGCAACAAGTGCAACTGGACTTTATATTGTCTCCCCAAACCCTTTGGAGAAACTGATTTTCTGTTTATCAAAATGAACAGGTTGCGATCAGGAATACGACTGATTACACATTACGATTTCATGTTGGAAAGAACCTCTGGTATTCAAATATTTTATCAGAACATACTGAGTCTCAAAGCACATATTCAGGATATCACAAAGACTCTTAACTCATAACATCGGATTAACTTTACTTTTTTAAACATGGACACTTCAAACAGAGAACTATAGAATTCCTAACTTTTCCATTATTCATAGATTAGATTGTTCTGATAATAATCGCCGTAACAAAAAAGGAATAATGATTTATGGAAAAGCAAATACAGTTTCCCAAATGCAGTTTCTTTCTCAAAAGGACAACAGTTGCAAAAATCGCAATATGGAATTAGTTGCATTGAATTACAATGGTGTATTTGCAATAGTTCTGGGTATTTTCCAACATACCGACATTAAGTAGATATTATTACAATGACTTGTGTTACTGTTATCATGATATGATCAAGGAATTAACTAAATCAATTACTATTGTTAATAAAATGTATTATTATTTATAAGAATAAGATAAATTCATAAATTAATACAACGTTTCTATTTAATTTTATTTCCTTAACACTAGAAAGACCGACACTTTGTATATACCTAGATTGCCCAAAAGCAGTCAAAATGACTGCCTTGTAAAAGCAGTCAAAATGACTGCTTTTGGGCAATCTAGGTATAGCACATATGTATATACTAAAAATGAAGGAGGGGGAAGTTAAATACTAATTTAATAAATGCATTTATATGTCTTAAAAAAAGTCACAAAATTTTAAGAAAGTGTACATACATTTTTTTCTAATTGAAATTAAAAAGCAGTCAAAATGACTTGCTTGGGCAATCTAGTGTTAAATAAACGTTATATGTAGGGTGTAGGGTATATAAACTTTTAGCGTTAGCGTTTCTTTTCTAGTTTTTAAATATAGTTGGATCAACTTTTGAATAAAATGCGAAAATTTGTGTGAGAGGTTCACACATTTTGATTATAATTTTAGAATAATAATAATTTTTTAAATACATTTATGCATAAAAAATATTAAATTATTATAATATTTCTCAGAAACTGGCAATCTGTTCAAAAATATGCACACCTCTCCAAATCACTTTACATCGTCCGATCAGGTGTTCAGACATGTCGAGAGTACGCAACTTACGCGTACGAGACTCAGACTGAATACCCCTATTATAATATGACTAATCTAACGATTAAGGAATAATGCATGAAGTGCACTCTTATCTTCCTCAACTCTTTATCACTTCAATTAGTTTTTTTTTTTAGATTTTCAGCCTCTGTTAATCGTTATAATTGGAGATTCTCTGGTTTATTAACGAGACATGAGCTTTAATTAGCTCACTATAAAAATTAGCTCTGTTACGCATATTTTATAGAAGGCATTTCAACTTTGTGTAGGCATTTCGTATTTTGAAGCTGACAATTGTGACATTTTGCAATTATTTTCAAAATTATTGTTTTGATAAATTGTAAATGAAATGAAACGAATGCTTTCAAGAACAAGATTGGGGTTTCAGTAGCCCGTTTCTGTAACTCTTATCGATCTGAATTGTCGACTGATATCACCGACCTAATGTAGTTCTGACGTCACCTACTCACTCACTGACGTCACTGTTTCTGTAAAAATTTGAAACGATTCGATCATTTCGAATCGACAGATTGCATATTCCGATTCCATTTCAATAGAACATTTCAAAAAAGTGTTTCTGTAAAAAAATCAAATCGATAGAAAATGAATGGTTTTCTCACTGGCTCTGTGGAAAGTGGCACAACACCAATGAGACCAATTATTTGTATATGTAACTACTAATTCAATTCATAAATCAAAACTAAGCAAAAAGTAAATCTAAAGAAAACAAAACAAGGTTTCCAATCTAAATAAAATCTATACTTTTTCATGTTTGATATAGTTTTTTGCAATTGAAGGACTTAGGCCCGTTTTATTCAGCTTCAATTATATTAACTATTGATTAACAATTGGGAAATTTGTAAAAATTTAGTTTTTTCAGTCTTTGTTAAGATTTTTAATTGGAGATTCTCTAGTTAGTTAACAAGACGTCAGCTTTAACAACGTAATTAGCTAACTACAGAAGATAGCTCTGTTAAGCATATTTTTCAGAGGGAATTTCAACTTAATTTGAGCATTTCGTTTTTTTCACTCGTAGTTAAGCTAAAAATTGTGACATTTCAAAATTATTATTTTTTAAAATTTTGTATGAATGAAAATGAATGCTCTCGACAACAAAAATAGTTCACGAGTCGGCCATGTGAAGGTAGTAGATGAAGTGCATTTCGTGACCAAGATCGTGGACTTCAGCATTGGAAATTGTGATTTGTGAATTGTGTTTTTTTTTTTATCAAAGATCATTTCAATTAGACAGAGAGTATTTCTGAAAATTCTCTCTCTGTTATTTTAGGGGTGGGTTTTCGTACTCTCTGAAATAATTGTCAGAAAACAGCTGTTCTCATTAAATTTTTTGAAATAATTTTGTAATATTTTTAAATAATGTTGAAATTTGTTGTCATTTGAACAAATATCCCAGGGAAATTTTTTAATTATGGTTCATATTTAACTAGAGATTTTTAATCGTCGTTAAAGTTAACAAGAGGTGAATAAAATCAATTTTTAATTATATATATTATTTGCGCTGTTATTTTTATCAAATGATTAAATTATATGCGTTGTTAAAGAATTTAACAGAGACTGAATAAAACGGGCCTTAGAGTGACAATGTTAATAAGAATTAGTCGACGTTTAGGGAGATTGATGTTTAACAGAGACTGAATAAAACGGGCCTTAGAGTGACAATGCTAATAAGAATTAGTTGACGTTTAGGGTGATTGATGTTATCCCGAGTGCACTGTATTTCACTTTATTTTACAATAACATAATAACTTTTTCTTACCTAATATTGTATTTTACTATTTAAAATGCGGGCAAAATTTTACTTTACCTCACCCAGCGCCAAATACTATAATTTATATATCAAAATACCAACATCCGTGGTATGTCAACACACAGTGCGGACGTGTTTGATTTAGCTTCGTGTTTAAATCCGTAGTTTAATACCAAAAATAATCGAATCATAAAGAACAATACGCTCGAGTGTTTTTCAAACAAGCGGCAGGCTTTGCCTCTTGCTCTGTCTTGAAATCAAAAGTAAACAATAAACAAAATAAATATAAATATGAGTGTCGGACACTCTCCGAAAAAAGTGCACCGTCCTCTGCTAAACGCGGCGAATCCAAATCCGATTCCAGCTCGCTCAGATGAAAGTGCCGCGCTATTAAGCGCATCGATGCTAATTGCCGAGAGCGGTGCAGAAGCACAGCACACGGCATCAGTCTCTCCCGCGCTACTAGCTCGCCGCGAAGTGAGCAAAGCAAACGACGAGAGAGCTCTAACTGCCACTCCCGCAGCACTAGCTACTGCTTCAGGGAACAACAACAACAACGTGCAGAGAGAGCATGCAGGCTCTCCAGCCACAGCTGCACGCAAGCTCTCTGCTTCGGTCTCTGTCTCGCACGCAGCTCCGCTACCAACGGCAAAGTGGAGCTCACAATGCTCCTCTCCTCTCCCCTCCGGTGCAACTGCATCAAGCAACCCAGTGGGAAATTTATCGAAAAACCTCACTACCCTAGCAGCATCGACGTCAACTGCGAAAACGGTCACCTCGGAAAAAGGTAAGTACAAATCTATTGTGCAAACAGGAATGGATCGCTACATCCAGGTAAAAAGGAAGTTGAGCCCGGAAAAAGGTAATAGTGGTAATATTCCAAAAAAGCCTCAAACCACTAATCCGCTTAGTAATAACCGTTTTTCTATTCTAAGCGACAGCGTCCAGTCCCAACCAGGAACAAGTACTACTGAGAACGTCCTTGGTGTTAAAAACACTAAACCTCCACCAATCTACCTGCGCGAACGCAGCTCCAATGATTTGGTAAAAAGTCTAACAAGTCTCATAGGTCTCAATACCTTCCATATTGTTCCCATAACCAAAGGAAATATCCACGAGACAAAAATTCAGATTTACTCCGAACCTAACTACCGTGAAGTAGCAAAATTCCTGAACGACCATGGTAAAAACTACTACACATACCAACTCAAAAGTAGTAAAGGGCTAGTTGTTGTACTCAAGGGCATAGAAGCTGATGTAGACACGAAAGAAATTGTGGAGGCACTACAAGCAAATGGCTTTAACGCCAAGATAGTAATAAACATCAAAAACAAAAACAAAATCCCACAACCAATGTTCAAGGTTGAACTATCTCCAGACCAGCTCAAACTGAAAAAAAATGAAACCCATCCCATCTATGGACTGCAATACCTGCTCCACCGCAGGATATCAGTTGAGGAGCCCCACAAACGGAATGGCCCAGTACAATGCACTAATTGCCAAGAATATGGTCACACTAATCGAGGATGTCCAGTCTATAAAGACTTGAAAGAAAGACTAGGTCAACGCAAGGATTCCGCTCAAAGCAAGTCGAGAAATACAGCCCCACTTTACACCAATATTAAACCTCCAAGCGCTCCACATACAATAACCCCACACATTTCTTACGCAAGTGCATTAAAATCAGGTTCAGCTCCTACTGATCAATCTACATCCCAGAAAGAGGGTGGGCTCGAAACCATGATCCTAGCACTGACACAATGCATGACACAATTCATGACCACCATGCAAAACATGATTCAAGACCTGGTCAAAACCCAAAACCAGGTACTACAAGTCCTCCTGACTAAGAAATGAATAGCATAAAAATTTGTCTGTGGAATGCAAACGGTATCAACCAACACAAAGAAGAACTCAAACACTATATGTCTGAAAAGGACATTGATGTGATGCTCCTTGTCGAAACTCATCTTACAAACAAACATAACTTTGGAATTCCAGGCTATAGGTTCTACAAAACAGATCATCCTGATGGCAAAGCACATGGAGGAACTGGGATCCTCATCAGAACTCGTATGAAACACTACTCCCTAGAGCCATATGCAAAGAACTTCCTTCAAGCTACCTCCTTATGCTTGCAAAGCAACAACAAAAACCTGACACTCTCCGCAGTGTACTGTCCGCCGCGCTTTACAATTCCTGAAAAGCAATTCCAAGACTTCTTCGATACTCTAGGAGGCAGATTCCTAGCTGCCGGCGATTATAACGCCAAGCACACGCACTGGGGCTCTCGCCTTATTAATCCAAAAGGCAGGCAACTGTACAACACAATCATCAATCTCCGCAACAAGCTAAACTTTGTCTCTCCAAGACAACCCACCTACTGGCCAACAGACCCTAGAAAAGTTCCTGATCTAATTGACTTCGCTATTACCAGGCACATAGACAGCAACACGATATTAGCTGAAACATGTCTCGAATTATCATCTGGCCACTCACCCGTAATATTCCGCTTACTTGAACATCCAAAAAAAATTGAATATCCATTCAGACTGACTTCTCCGCGAACTAACTGGCTGAAGTACAAAAAATACATAAGTAGTCACATCCACACGAATCCAGAGCTGGAGTGTGAGGAGGATATAGAAGACTTTGTCTATATTTTCAATGAAATGGTTACCTCAGCAGCGGAATTATCAACCCCTATTGCTGGTAAAGTCTCAAAAAAATTAAAATTGTAACCAACAGTTATATTGAAAGACTGGTTATAAATAAACGCCGCCTTAGAAGAGAATGGCAGGCCTGCAGATCCCCGGCGTCGAAAGAACGACTCAACGATGCAATAAGGAAACTAAGGGAGGTCCTTAGGCTGCAGCAGGAAAGTGAGCAACACAAATATATAGAAAAACTAACTCCTAATGGTTCCAATAAACGCTCTCTATGGGGAGCAAATAAATCCATAAAGACACCAGTAGAAGGTGAATCTCCAATTAGAGATAATCGTGGTAACTGGGCACGCAGCGAAGGGGAGAAGGCCAATGCATTCGCTCGTCATCTAAGTTCAGTATTTCAACCAAATCCTCCTACTAATGGATTCCAAATCCCTTACCTTAATTGCATCTCTCAAGAAGGTATGACTCCTATCACTAACACTGATATCGAAATCAAAACCGTTATACAAACGCAGCTGAATCCCAAAAAAGCCCCTGGCTACGATCACATAACCCCCAAAATGCTAACTGAACTTCCTAATTCTGCAATAACTTTTATTAGTAGCCTATTCAACGCTATCTTTCGAACTGGCCACTTTCCAACACCATGGAAGAAATCTTTAATAATAATGATTCCAAAACCAGGAAAGGATAAGACACTACCATCCTCCTACAGACCTATAAGCTTGCTTCCGTGCTTGTCGAAACTATTTGAAAAGCTGCTACTGTCAAAGCTTTCTCCATATCTCCGCGAAAGGAATATCATACCCTTCCACCAATTCGGTTTTCGTGAAAAACACGGTACAATAGAGCAAGTAAATCGCATAACCAATGAAATAAGAATAGCATTTGAAACCCGAAAATACTGCTCCGCTGTTTTTCTCGATGTAGCTCAAGCTTTTGACAGAGTGTGGCACGAAGGTCTTATGTACAAAATAAGATGCTTACTTCCAGAAAACTACCATCATATCTTAAAATCGTATCTCTCACATAGAATGTTCCGGGTGAAGTATAAGGAATATATAACAAATGACTTCGAAATAAACGCGGAAGTTCCACAGGGAAGCGTACTTGGTCCAATCCTGTACATTATATTCACGTCAGACTTACCAACAAATAGTAAGCTAGTCACATCAACATTTGCTGATGACACAGCAATACTAAGCACCGACAAGTGTCCCACAAAAGCGTCAACTGAACTAGGAGACCATTTAAAAGTAGTAGAAAAATGGCTATCGAATTGGCGCATAAAAGTTAATGAGCAAAAGAGTAAACATGTGACATTCACACTAAGGCCAAATACATGCCCAACAATAACCCTAAACAATATCCCTATTCCACAAGGATCTCATGTCACATACCTTGGGATTCATCTAGATCGGCGCCTAACCTGGCGAAAACACCTTGAGGCAAAGAGAACTCACATCAAGTTAAAAGCCGCTTCCATACACTGGCTCATTAACCATAGATCTCCACTAAGCCTAGAAAACAAGGTACTCCTATACAATAGCATCATAAAACCTATTTGGACATATGGTATCCAACTATGGGGAAACGCATGTGTAACTAATATCGAACTCATACAGAGAGCGCAAACAAAGATACTAAGAACCATGACGGGTGCTCCTTGGTACATCCGAAATATAAATATCCACAGAGACCTGAACATTCCCTTGGTGAAGGACGTAATTCCACACATTACAGCAAGATATCTGGAAAAGCTACAAATCCATCCAAACCCATTAGCGAACGCACTGACGTACACAAGCAGCACATCCCGTCTACGTAGGAACGACCTACCATCCCTGCGATAAGGAGGATCACGTAACAACAGTACTCCCCCCAATGAAGGAGTAGATTATAAGTAGTTGTTAGTCTCTAGAAGAGAAGATCCAATAAATAAAGAACTATATTAAAAAAAAAAAAAAATATATCAAAAGAAAGTGTTTTCAATGTACATTCCAACAACAATTGGTGCGGACTCATTTGGTTTGGCCATAAAGTGAGGTCAAAGGTCAAATTAATGATTTTTTCAAATAGCCACCAAATCCACAAATTACACGATCGGGCAATACAATATATCAAATTAAAGGTAATTAAAAATACTACATACTGCAAACAAAAAATAAATAGGGGTATTCAGACTCAGTCTCGTAGGCTCGTAGGAGCGTAGAATACGTGCAAATTTGTTTTTGTAATCTACGATTGTACGATTCCACGCTCGTACGCGAGTTGTACCTCTCGTAGATCGCGTAGAATCAATTTTGTAAATGTTGCCAACCTTTGCAGTGAAAACAAACCATTAATATTTTTGCAAAAAAGTGAAATAATTGTGAATAAAACAACTAAAAATTGTACATAAAAATATTATAAAGTATTATAATACACAATTTCAATAAAAATATCGAATTTCTGTGAAAAAAATGTACTATAGTACTATTTTTGGGGCGCGAAATTTCGATTCATATGAGAAAAAACAATGTAGTGGCAACATTCTTCAATTTTTCATTCAATTATAATTTCTTGAATCCGAAAATTTAATAAATTCATTCATATTCACATAAAACATCATGCAGTTTGGAAAATAAAACTATTTATGTCTAAATAATTATGTTATAGAGTGCGAAAAGGAAAAATATGAACAACTAATAAAACCATTAAACAATGATGTCTGTATATAACAATAAATTTTCTTTTGAATGAAAGGGATTTTTCAAACTATAGTTGAACCAACTTTTATATAAAATGAGAAAATTTGTGTGCGAGGTTCACACATTTTAATTATAATTTTTAGAATTATACTAACAACATTTTTTTTAATGCATGCGATTTTTATGCATGAAAAATCATAAATTATTATAATATTTCTCAAAAACGGGCAATCTGTTCGAAAATATGCAACACCTCTCCAAATCACTTTACGCCGTCTGATCAGGTGTTCAGACATGTCGATAGTACGAGACTTACGAGTACGAGCCTTCGAGACTGAGTCTGAATACCCCTAATATAAATTTGGTATGTAAACTAAGAGTAAAGTATACATAATGTACTAGGTGAAGGTAATTGAGTCAGCTTTCAAAAAATATATATAAAAGATATGGTTTATCACGTAAAAAAAATTTAAAAAATTATTTAACCTAAAAAATATTTATTTTTTTTTTTGTTTTTTGTTATTATTTCTATTACTTATAATTTTTTTAAAAAACCAAAAATGAAATTTTTGTGGCTATTTGAAAAAATCATTAATTTGAACTTTGGCCTCACTTTATGGTCAAACCAAATGAGTCCGCTGCCATATTTTGTTGTTGTAATTTTTCGTTATTTCGGCCCTTTTTGGAAAAAAAAATTTTTTGACGTGGGTGTGGTATAGTAAAATTGTTCCAAAATGCGGATATATTTTACGTTAGGGAAAACAATTTCATATGAATAGTTGCTGTGATTCAATTCAGTTCCCTCACGTTTCTAACCGATTTGTATTTCATTTCATCTCATACATTTGATATACCGATATGAAGTTACAAAAAACATAAACTATACTTTAAAATTAATTAAAATTTTTTATCGTCATTAAAATTAACTAGAGATGCATAAAATCAATTTAAATTATAAATCTTATTACGCATTTATTTTTATCAGATGATTAAATTATATGCGTAGTTAAGGAATTTAACAGAGACTGAATAAAATGGCCCTTATAGCATGTTCACACGGAGCTGATTTTTGGCCCAAAATCGATTTCGCTGACAATCAGCCGAAAATCTGATTTTCGCCTTGGAATAACTGTCAAATGAAAATCGGATTTTCAATTGATTTTCAGTGAAATATAAGAAATTTTGAGTTAGCAACCGTGCTTTTTATTGAAAAAAGTACTATTTTACAAAAATCCGTTACCCTGATGTCATATTCCAACACAATAGGGGTATTCACACCGGTGGTAATTCACGTGCATATTGTTTTTGTAAATTTGCCACATTTGTCACATACCCCTAGACCCAGCGTAAAATGAGTCCAATACTATTTTCTAAGTGTTGCCAACATTACAATAGAAAAAAGAACAAATAATAGAATATACTAACATTTTTAGTTATTTATATCTTTAATTTAATTCATATTTTGCAGTTTTTCTCTGATAAAAAGGTCAGAATGTTCTACTTTTCGGGCGTGAAATTAATCAGGTATTTACACTTGATGACAGTAATCGGGTAATAATTACCACATTACCACGGTCGGTTTGAATACCCTTAATAAAAAAGTCGACAACAACGTGTGCAGAATACAAACCAATACAAAGGAAACAAATACCGCCTAACGAAAATCTGACATATGAAAATCAATTTTGTCGTGTGAACGGCTGTTTTGAAAATCTTTTTCCGCCTAAAATTTGGCTCGTGTGAACGCACTATTATGCCCGTTGCCATTTCGAGTACACAATAATTAAATTTCACTTTAACACCCTGTTGCGTTGATTATGCCATGATAAGCTAAAGTAAGAATAAATTTACAAGGAAGTTCAATTCAAGTTTTCTTTATAATTTCTGAGACGAGTTATCGGGATGTTAGCTACATGAGAAATAAACAACAGTCCTTTCAATTTATATTTATTTGTCAATGAAAGTACGAAATTATAAATTTATTTGTTCGTCAATTTTCCACTTGTTATTTTATTTTTCATACGAAAAAAGAAAACAAAAAAATAAAAATAACATCTTATAAATTCTTAAAAATCTTCTTATAAATAATACTACATTTTATTATCAATATTCATTGATTTAGTTAATCCTTGTAACTACACCATCATGATAACAGTAACATACGTCATTGCGGAAATATATATTTAACGTCGGTATGTTGGAAAATATCCAGAACTATTGCAAATACACCATTGCAAATCAATGCAACCAACAACAACTTGTTACGGCGATTACTATCAGAAGAATCTAATCTATGAATAATAGAAAAGTTAGGAATTATGTAGTTCTCTCTTCGAAGTGTTCATGTTTCAAAAAAGCAAAGTAAATCAGTTGTTCAAAGTAAAGAGTTCTTTGTGATATCCTAAATATGTGATTTGAGACTCAGTATGTTCTGGTAAAATATTTGAATACCAGAGGTTCTTTCCGACATAAAATATGGTAAAAAATGAGAAAATCTTAACCACCAGATATTCCACATAAACCTTTTCTTTTATATGGGAGGTAGGCGTGTCCGAGGGGCGGTCTTTAACATTTTTGGCATGTAAGCTTGTATAGGTGGTACATGATCACACACAAAATTTCATCTACATATATACCATAGATATCCTATATAAACCTTTTGCTTTATATGGGAGGTGGGCGTGTCCGTTGACCGATTTTACACAATATCATTGACAAACAGTGTATACATATAAAAGTTATAAATCCAAAATTTGGAGACTCTAGCTCTTACCGTTTCTTAAAAAATCTGATTTCTACAAACAGACAAACAGACAGACGGACCTCGCTAAATCGACTCAGGAGGTGACGCTGATCAAGAATATATATACTTTTCCATATCTACGACCCCTCCTTCAAGGTCTTAAAAACGGAAGGACAAAATGCATATACTTTAATGAGTTAACGAAAGCACGAGGTAATTAAACAATGACGGTTTTTTGGTAGCGGCGTTTCGTTTCGTCGTAGTTTCGTTTCGGGCTCTCGTTATTCTGAATCAGGCCATAAATATACATTTTAAACATTGTTTTAAAAGACGAGACAAATTTATCCAGTCGTTAACTGATCGTTAACTTTGTAAATTAAAATTTTTATAATAATTTGTCTGAAGTAGTAAACTTAGCAAATTGGGTAGTTTAGTTTTATTATTGTTGTAATTACCATTTCTATGCGAATCCTTTATGCGCAATGTACCAATTTAAAATTCGGATTGGTTGAAAATGATATAACGTATAAATAAATGATACAAAATAAAAATTAATAATATTTATAAAAAAAATTAATATTTAAAAAAAATATTGATTAAAAAGGAGCATATATCCAATTTTATAGAACTTTGTTCCATACGACCAGAACAAATATGTCATGTGTAAAAATATCACATACGCATTGCAAACCTCATCAAGTGCCTGAACGCTTAAGTGAAACCATATTGAATTAATACAAATTAGTTTAATGTCTATTGAGTCATCTAAAAACTCTTGGTAAATAAGTCGAACCAGATAATTAATATATAATATATCTTCTGAACACAAAAATAATACATATATGGCGTATGTAAGTGGATATTTTTAAGAAAACACAATTCAAAAAATAACTTACTTAAAAAAATCATCCTTGCAATATAGTTGTCCATTGCGAGAAAAACATTTTTCATTTAGTTGTGTATGACACTCACTGCATTGAAGACATTTGGCATGCCAGGTTCTTTCCAGTACTTTAAGTATGAAGCGATCTAAAATAAGTTCCTGACAGCCGCCACATTTTGGTATAGTTGCTGAAAATATTGAATCCAAAAATTTTAATCCGTAAGAAGATGGTCATGATTTTTATATATATAACATCATTAATTCTTTAAAAATTTATAAATACTGCATTTAATGAAAGTTTAATAACAACTTTAATGCCGCTTACTAGCGTTTTAGTAAATTCAGCCATACACAGTTTTAAAACAGTTTCAATTAATTTCCTTTTCTATTATCATTATTTGCCATTAGTCAAAAAAATGCCATATATTGTATGTACTTAAATGGTTAAAAATGCATCGGTCGTAGATGTAAAACAGATAGTTGGAAGGGGTATTCAGAAATGCAAATGTTGTTTTTAGATACTTTTAAGGTCATTACAGCTAAATCATTCAAATTCGTGTAACATTAATGTATCATAATTTTCTTTGCTTTTTTATCCCTTTTACCGCGTACTTAAATACAAACTAGCTTGTTTTAATCTTTACCAGTCTTATGTTTGTACCTCTAACTGAGAAGATATAAATAATACAAATTATTGGTTTTTAAAACCCTCGAGTGGCTTTGACCGAGCTACTCGCAAACACCGAGAAGATATCTCTTCAAACAAATTTAGCAATTGTGATAGAAATAACACTGCGGCCTACCAATCCCCGGCTTCGAAGAAAAGACCCAACGATGCAGTAAGAAAACTAAGGGAGGTCTATTCTACTGCAGGAAAGTGCGCGAAACGAAATACATACATAGGTAAACTACCTCCGACTGGTTACAATAAACACTCTCTTTAGCAAATAAAGCCATAAAGGCACCAGTAAAAGGTGAATATCCAATTAGAATATATCCAATTAAAATTAAATTTAAAATTTGGTTGGTATTTCACCACTAACTGAACCTGGAAAGATGTAATCCCACACATCAGTGTACGGTTTCTGGAAAAGCTACAAAACCATCCAAACCCTCTAGTGAACGCACTGATGTAATAATAATTATAAATCAATTATAAATCAAATCATAATTATAAATCAAATAGTTATATAGTATAGTTCCCGCTATATCCCATATTAAACTTTTGCATTATATGGGAGGTGGGCGTGTCCATTGGATGAAGTTTTCTGTTTTTAGCATGTAAACTTGTATCGGTAGTACATGATCACACACAAAATTTCATCTCCAACTTTTGCGTTATATGGGAGGTGGGCATGTCCGTTAACCGATTGTGCCTAATACTATTGACAAAGAGCGTATACATATAATAATTATATATAATAATATACATATAATATAAGTCTCTAGCTGTTACCGTTTCTTCAAAAAAACTGATTTCTACAGACGAACAGGGAGGCGAACATCGTCAAATCGACTCAGGAGGTGCCGCTGATCAAGTATATATATATATATATATATAGGGAGGCACTTCTCAGAGTCCCTCCGCTCCATTTCTTTTCGATCCATTTAAAAATTTACATTCAACGAAACAAGTGAACACGTGTCCCTTTTGAAGTTTGAAATTTACAAAGCGTATGATGCGAGAAAAGCATCATACGCATAAGCATGAACAACTTCGAGTGTCTCATAAAATTTATCTTGATAACATGTTCACACGGAGCTTATTTTCGGCCCTAAATCAATTTTTGCTGAAAATCAGCCGAAAATGGTTTTTGTTGAAAATAGTATTATTTCACAAAAATCCATTACCCTAAAATTCATTCTAACACAACGTGTGTAGAATACACACCAATACAAAGGAAAGAAATACCGATAAACGAAAATATGACGGATAAAAATACTCATTTCGTGTCGCGACCTTGAAAACAACGCGCCCATAGAAGTTTCACTTCAAAAAAATATTCATGTTTAAACTCAAAATGGGCCTCATCAGGCCCAGTTGCCCATCCTAGGATTAAACAGCAATCGTTTTAACTTATGGTATGCATTGCGTTGAAAATTAACAAATCGTATATTATATATATTATAATAGCAGGAATAGATTTATCCGAGGACTGTTTCCCCCATGGTCAACTGTACTTATTCTGCCCTAGACTAAGTTCAGAAATTCTCCAATAACTCAAACTTATTAGACTTAATGTTACAGCTTAAGTTAACATAAGTGTTTAGAAAAATTATTAAAAAAAAGCTAAGATTAAATTTTAAAGCTTAAAAATAAAATCCGAATTTTGAACTGTATAAAAGATTGGTTTGGTCAAGTTCACTTTTTAACTTTTTAAAAACCGAACGGTCTGTATTTTACACAAAATATCTCATGTAAAATATCTTTGTTGTTATACCCTACACCGTCACCTCCCGATTTAGCTATGTCCATCTGTCTGTGGAAATAGATTTTCTGAAGCTATGTCCATCTGACTTGAAATTATGAATTTAGTATAAATTTATATTAATAAGATACTTGTATGTAAAAATGAATGAAATCGGTCAACGGACACGCACACCACCAATTTAAAGCAAAACTTCAATATATAATATATAAATATATATCTGTGCCTACACTGCATAGTAGCTTAAGTCCAAAAACATAAGGCGTATTCATTGTATGCCGTGCAAATAGTTTTTGTAATACAAGTCTAATCGAGTTGAAGCCTGATTAGAATTCGTTGAATATATTTGTATTAAAAATATTTGTATTAAAGGAACTAATGAAAAAACGAATTTGGATGCTCAGACTTGAGCAGATATACAATTATAGATAGACAATTCTAAATCAGTCGTCTGAATACTCCTATAGTTTCGAGATAATCGATGTTTTGTGTAAAATCCATACCGTTCGGTTTTCAAATTGGTGTTTTTATGAAATATGTGTGTGGGTATTTTATTGAATAAAAATACAATTGGGTAAAAATTCAATAAGGTTAAATTATAAAAAAGTGTAATTTTTCGACTTAAGTTTTTATTGAAATTATAAATGAAAATTCCTCTTCTCTAAGTCGGCATAAGTTGTTTTGTTGCAACTCAAAATGAGTTTGGACGATCCTTGAGTTTCTAGTTGGCCGATTTGAACGCCGGTTACATAGAAAGTTGCGTCTAGAATAGGACTATCATAGCTACAAACTTACAAACTCGCTTATGTCGACTTAAGCTACTATTGTGTGTAGGCAAAGATATATAAGGATGAAATTTTATGTGGAATGGAAATGGAAAAGGAAAAGATGGCACAAAGAACATGCTCACCTCCCATATATACATAATAAATATTTGATATAGGATATCTGGTCAACCATAACTTACATATGAATAAAATTGTGCTTCTATTTACTACCAATATTATTTCAGTTTCCGATAATAGATATCGCCGAATATTATTATGGTTTGGTTTCAAACCTATCACTTTCTAATCGCGTTAAGTAAAATTCGCGTAAAAAGGTAATTCTGGTGTAGGGTATACGAGCTTTGTTTAGTAAAATGCCAGGTAACAAAAAATCAGCCATTGAAAATTTTAAATTACTCCAAATCTGTGTTAGTATTGCTAAACATCTTGCTGCGAATACGTTTGTGAGTCACGGTAGATTTCTTTCCTCAATTCGACAAAACTTAATGCTACGAACAAACTTTACAGCTCAAAATCAGGAATTTGGTTTCCATTGGGATGATTTATATTTAACAATTTGAAGACAGAAAAAGACATTTAAATAGGTATACCTACACTCATGGTAAACAAAATAAGTAAACCCCTATGAAAGTTCTTTGATCTTAATATTTTTGGAATCTAGTTTATATTCAATTAGGTTTTACATTTATACCCTACACCCTGTGGTAAGGGTATATTCATTTTGTCCTTCCGTTTGTATCACCTCGAAGGAGGGGTTATAGGTATAGAGAAGTATAAATATTCTTGATCAGCGTCACTTCCTAACCGATTTCGCGATGTCCGTCTGTCTGTCTGCCGGTCTGTCTGTGTGTCTGTCTGTCTGTAGAAATCAGTTTTTTGAAGAAACGGTAAGAGCTAGAGACTAGAGGCTGTTTGTCAATGATATTGGGCAAAATTGGCCAACGGACATGCCCACCTCCCATATAAAGCAAAAGTTCGATATGCAATATCTGGTGAACTATGGTATATATCGAGATTTTGTGTGTGATCTTGTACCACCGATACTAGTTTACATACCAAAAATGGAAAAGACCGGCCATCGGACACGCCCACCTCCCATATAAAGCAAATGGTTTATTTGGCATATCTGGTGAACTGTGGTATATATAGGGATGGAATTTTGTGTGTGATCATGTATCACCGATACAAGCTTACATGCCAAAAATGGAAAAGACCGGCCATCGGACACGCCCACCTTGCATATAATGCAATAGTTCAAGTGCCAGAAGAAAACGACCCCATCCTACTAAAGAACACAATTTCCAATTGTACCTGCTGAGGGGATAACAATTCACAAAAGTCGGGGAGCTACTTATTTGCAGGTGGCTATTTATAATCGAAGTAGGTTCAGTCGCGCTGCTCTGTATGTTGCTTGTAGTAGAGCAACAAGTGCAACTGGACTTTATATTGTTGGTAATTTCATCCTCCCCAAACCCTTTGGAGAAACTGATTTTCTTTTTATCAAAATGAACAGGTTGCGATCAGAAAAACGAGTGATTACACATTACGATTTTATGTCGGAATGAACCTCTGGTATTCAAATATTTTACCAGAATATACTGAGTCTCAAAACACATATTCAGGATATCACAAAGACTCTTAACTCATAACATCGGATTAACTTTACTTTTTTAAACATGGACACTTCAAACAGAGAACTATAGAATTCCTAGCTTTTCCATTATTCATAGATTAGATTGTTCTGATAATAATCGCCGTAACAAAAAAGTAATAATCATTTATAGAAAAGCAAATATAACTTCCCAAATACAGTTTATTTTTCAAATGGAGAACAGTTGCGAAAATCGCAATATGGAATTAGTTGCATTGAATTACAATGGTGTATTTGCAATAGTTCTGGGTATTTTCCAACATACCGACATTAAGTAGATATTATTACAATGACTTGTGTTACTGTTATCATGATATGATCAAGGAATTAACTAAATCAATTACTATTGTTAATAAAATGTATTATTATTTATAAGAATAAGATAAATTCATAAATTAATACAACGTTTCTATTTAATTTTATTTCCTTAACACTAGAAAGACCGACACTTTGTATATACCTAGATTGCCCAAAAGCAGTCAAAATGACTGCCTTGTAAAAGCAGTCAAAATGACTGCTTTTGGGCAATCTAGGTATAGCACATATGTATATACTAAAAATGAAGGAGGGGGAAGTTAAATACTAATTTAATAAATGCATTTATATGTCTTAAAAAAAGTCACAAAATTTTAAGAAAGTGTACATACATTTTTTTCTAATTGAAATTAAAAAGCAGTCAAAATGACTTGCTTGGGCAATCTAGTGTTAAATAAACGTTATATGTAGGGTGTAGGGTATATAAACTTTTAGCGTTAGCGTTTCTTTTCTAGTTTTTAAATATAGTTGGATCAACTTTTGAATAAAATGCGAAAATTTGTGTGAGAGGTTCACACATTTTGATTATAATTTTAGAATAATAATAATTTTTTAAATACATTTATGCATAAAAAATATTAAATTATTATAATATTTCTCAGAAACTGGCAATCTGTTCAAAAATATGCACACCTCTCCAAATCACTTTACATCGTCCGATCAGGTGTTCAGACATGTCGAGAGTACGCAACTTACGCGTACGAGACTCAGACTGAATACCCCTATTATAATATGACTAATCTAACGATTAAGGAATAATGCATGAAGTGCACTCTTATCTTCCTCAACTCTTTATCACTTCAATTAGTTTTTTTTTTTAGATTTTCAGCCTCTGTTAATCGTTATAATTGGAGATTCTCTGGTTTATTAACGAGACATGAGACATTAACGATTGGCGCTATTGTCTGCACGCATGTAAAAATCCAGTCAGCCGGTGAAAATGAAGCTGAAAACTTTTTAAATCGAAAGGGGTGATTATTATTCAAAGTGCAAGCCGTTTGTTCAGCTGATGGCCAGAAGCATCGCACAACCAAACAATTTTTAACAATTTTATGTTAAAAATGAAATTTGAACGTAACGTTTTTTAGTTTCCTCGATCTGAACAGCTATTAGTTCCATTCGGAGTTCATGTTCAGCTTTTTGTTGGGCTAAAATGGTTGCGTGCTCTTCTTGGCGCATCTCCATTTCCCTCTTTATCATCTTCTATCTCAACATTCGCCAGGATGATGACCGCTTCAAGGCAGCATGGATTGGCTTCCGCATCATTCCCGTCGTTGGCTTTGACCAAACGAGCACTTTGAAGGACAAAGGAAACGACGTCGATGGCACGATCTCGGGGTTTTCAATGGATGATTGATGTTATTATCGACTATAACTATTTGTTCCACAAAAGTCATCGGGTCTTCCTCTTCATTATTATTTGCAGAAAGAAGCGTTAACTTCGGCCAGGCCGAAGTTTATATACCCTACATATAACGTATATATAAGGAAATTGCAGTAATATATACTTAACGTCGGTATGTTGGAAAATACCCAAAACTATTGCAAATACACCATTGCCTGCAACTAATTCCATACTGCGATTTTTGCAACTGTGGTCCATTTGAAAAATAAACTGTATTTGGGAAACTATATTTGCTTTTCTATAAATGATTATTACTCTTTTGTTACGGCGATTATTATCAGAACAATCTAATCTATGAATAATGGAAAAGCTAGGAATTCTATAGTTCTCTGTTTGAAGTGTCCATGTTTAAAAAAGTAAAGTTAATCCGATGTTATGAGTTAAGAGTCTTTGTGATATCCTGAATATGTGTTTTGAGACTCAGTATATTCTGGTAAAATATTTGAATACCAGAGGTTCATTCCGACATAAAATCGTAATGTGTAATCACTCGTTTTTCTGATCGCAACCTGTTCATTTTGATAAAAAGAAAATCAGTTTCTCCAAAGGGTTTGGGGAGGATGAAATTACCAACAATATAAAGTCCAGTTGCACTTGTTGCTCTACTACAAGCAACATACAGAGCAGCGCGACTGAACCTACTTCGATTATAAATAGCCACCTGCAAATAAGTAGCTCCCCGACTTTTGTGAATTGTTATCCCCTCAGCAGGTACAATTGGAAATTGTAGTATGGGGGTCGTTAGTAGGATGGGGTCGTTTTCTTCTGGCACTTGAACTATTACAATATATGCAAGGAGGGCGTGTCCACTGACTGATTTTGGCCAATATCGATGACAAACAGCGTATACATATAAGAGTCATAAATCCAAAAATTTGATGGGAGGTGGGCGTGTCCATTGGGCGATGTTTTCTATTTTTGGCGTGTGAACCCGTATCGGTGGTACATGATCAGACACAAAATTTCATCCCGATATATACCACAGTTCACTATATATCCCGTTAAAGCTTTTGCTTTATATGGGAGGTGGGCGTGTCCGATGGCCGGTCTTTTCCATTTTTGGCATGTAAACTTGTATCAGTGGTACCAGATCACACACAAAATTTCATCTCGATATATACCATAGTTCACCAGATATTGCATATCGAACTTTTGCTTTATATGGGAGGTGGGCATGTCCGTTGGCCGATTTTGCCCAATATCATTGACAAACAGCCTCTAGTCTCTAGCTCTTACCGTTTCTTCAAAAAACTGATTTCTACAGACAGACAGACACACAGACAGACCGACAGACAGACGGACATCGCGAAATCGACTCAGGAGGTGCCGGTGATCAAGAATATATATACTTTTCCATACCTATGACCCCTCCTTCCAGGTGTTATAAACGGAAGGACAAAATGAATATGCCCTTATCGACAGGGTGTAGGGTATAAAAAAAAATAATGAGAGTCGCTTATGCATCGAATGCCATGTATTGAAGAATTATTAGCAAAACTGGTTTGAATGAAATATTTTACATCCTTATATTTAATATCAGGAAACTATCAAATTCCTATTGTGGAATCTTCAAAAAATATGCAGCATTTAAAACTAATTTTGGTCACTACGAACTTAATCGAATTTCATTTGGCTTAAAAAATGGTCCAGTAATTTTTCAAACCGCAATGAACAAAATATTAGCTACAAATATTTAAAAACTGCACTTACATCCCATACAAAAACAAAACACGTAAATGACAGATCGACGAATGTTGTCTCTACTTCTTTTTGTCTCAAAAAAAATATAAATTTCACGGCCGAAAAATAGAACACTGACATTTTTATCACAAATACTACAAAATATGAACATATACTATTATTTGCGGTTTTATTCACGATTATTTTGTGAATCCTGTAAACATTTTAATGTTTCTTTTTCTATTGTAACGTTGGCAACACTTGGAAAATTTATTGAACTCATTTTAATCTTGGTCTAAGCGTGGTAATGTGCCAAATTTACAAAACCAAAATGCACGTGAAGTACCACATTATCATGGTCGGTGGAATACCCATATTGGTTGTGTTTATCACTCAATGAGTTTCTGCTCATCTGCTGCTTCCAAAACTATTCCGGAGGAAGTAGAATTTCAGGATTACTTTAACATAAAACAACATACAATTTTAAAAACAGGCTAACATCCGATGGCTATCATTGGAAGCAGCAGTTCCAAGGATTCTGGAACAGCCTTAGTACTCTTAGCGTATGTATTGAATGTAGTCAAAAAAATTAATTTGGAATTTCAGTCTGAAACTCCGAGGGAAACCTGAGATTCATACTCTATTAAAGGTTATGAAATTGTTTTTTAGAAATGTCGTATCTAAATTTATCCAACAAAATAAAATAAATTTGCAGGATCAAATTAATTTTAATTAACAATCATTATACAAGCCGTTGAATGAACTCTACATTGGACCTAGAGCTCAAATGTTAATTGATGAGCATTTATTAAAAGCTTCAGAAGTGAATGAAGTAAAACAAAATTGTAAACAATTTTATATACAAACTATATGTACTCAAATTTTGAAACGAATTAATTTTCAAGATCCAGTTCTAAATGTATTAAAGATTTAAAATCCAGATAGTTTCGGCATAGCTTATTGCCGCCTATGCAACTGTTTCCGAATTTGGTATACATAGAATGAAAATATAGATGAATTAATAAATAATTGGGACTCAGTATTCGGAATGAAAAAAGTTTTGGAAGTAAAATGTGTCCGAACTTAACTAACGTTATAGGTGCCTGGCTCTGTTTGCGCCACAGTAGCGTGAGTACCGAAATAATTTTTTCAATAATGAAAAATATACTCGAAAAAATTTGAAAGTAGAAACTGTAAATTCGCTAATGGGAATAAAAGGAGATGTACAAATAATAGTTTGAAGAGCTGGAACCCACCACAACATCTACTTAATAGTAAACAAACAAAAAAAATAATAAGATCGCATTTTCAGCCGAAAATGATCTAAAATTGCTCGGGTATAACTGTCAAACGAAATACATTTTTCTCTTTTTCGCCGAAAATGCTTTGAAATGCAAAACTCATCTCCGATGTTGTAATATTTATCATTGTGAATAGCATTTTTGTGAATTGAAATATTAAAAATATAAATCAAAACAAGATTGACATTTCAAATTATACATAATTCATTGAACGTATCTGTCCATTTGAAAAAATGTTAATAAGAATTAAATGTCAAACAAAATTGACGTCGCTCTGTGTGAACGGCAGCCATTTCCTTTAAAAATGTTTGCCGAAAATGCGCATTTTCGACTCAGTGTGAACATAGTACACCTAATTCGGTTTTACCCGGTCTTTTTTTCCACGGTTTTGATATAACATGGTTTGAAAATCAAAAATTTTAAATATTTTTAAACGATTTTATTCCATTTATCACGATTCAAAATTACACAACACAAATAAATAAAAACTTACAAAGTTCACAAACAGCTAGAAACCATACGAAAACAAGAAAGAGCATAAAGAGAATATGTACGTATTTGTTTCTCTTCGTTTTTTATTTTTTTTGTATACATATACATACATACAAGTAAATTTACTGGTCCGAGAAATTGTAAAAATTGTATAAAAACAGAATTAGGTGTATTATATTCGTTTGAAAAGACGTAGATCGTGGGTTAGTTTTGATATCTGGTGAATCATACATATAGGAATCATTTATTGCCAATATGAGTTTACATAACTCAAATAGATTTCGCACGATAGACACACGACAAACATGTACATATATAGCCAAGATAAGGTTACCAACCACGGCTTCTACCCATATAACCTAAAGATACCTAGTTCTGTTGGAACTTTTTCTATATATTTTGGGTTTATAGTATATAAGCTTCGGCCAGGCCGTAGATTTGACTAGTTTTCGTTTTTTCTTCTTTTTCTGGAACTGCAGATGCTATTGCGAAGCTCTGACCGCAATGTGCAAACATTTTATTTTAGCATTTCTAACTTCTTATCTTGATTTCTCGCTATTGGTTTTGTTACATCATTAACTGGAACAGGAGATGGTCGACAATACTGCTGAACTCTGAACGCGATGTTGCTAACTTAACTAATTTCGGATTTCTAACCCTGTATAATTGAGAATTTAATTGAGCTGACTGGAATATGGAAGATATGGAGCTAGGAAGCTATAACGTGACGGTTATGAATGTTGAAATTTATTATTATGTGCGTTTGGAAATATATAAAAACGTTTCTTATCTTCAAACTTTGACTTTGAAGATAAAAAACTTGACTTGTTGCCAAGTTATTTTGTTATTTTTTTGTAGTCAATCTATCATAATATACAAACATGGACATAGTACTTTGAAATCATGTCTCAGATTGGTTTTTATAACTTTAATTTTTATACCCTATAAAAACTTTTTTTTATCTTCAAACACAATATTCTACTCTTTTAAATTTTCTATCCTTTGACTTGTTGCCAAGTTATTTTATTATTTTTTTTTTTAGCCAATCTTTCACAAGATACAAACTTGCACATAGTACTTTGAAATCATGTCTCAGATGGGTTTTTATTTTATATATTTAATTTGTATACCCTACATCCTGTGGGTAAGGGTATATTTCTTTTTTCCTTCCGTTTGTAACACATCGAAGGAGGGGTCTTAGACACAGATTACCAGATATGAAACTAGAAATACCGCATGTATGTGGTTGTTAAAATGCTTTGATGGTGTGTGTGAAAAACATGAAAAGTGGCCGTTTTTGGTACTATAAAAACCCCTTAACCCATTAACGCCGACGAGTGCGAAAACACACAAAAAAGAGATGTTTTTTTGAAAATACATAGAAAATATTTGGTAATAGATATCTCTTTCAGGTCTTTTGATATCGATATGATATCTTATGCTATAAAGGATGGGTCTACATATGCTACCTAAGGAAGTATATTATACAACGCTATATAATTACTGATACTCGTATCCTTAAGTGAGGGTTTTCCATCATGTGAAAAAAGAACCACTCAAAAATAAACTATTTTTTTCAATATGTAATGATGGATATCGGTCGCTCTTGTGACTATGAAAATGTCATAATAATTTCAAATTCTTACATATAAAGGTCTATGTAAAGTTATGTATTGTACGTTTTCGAACCCGCCGGCATACGTCGTGTACGTTTTTACTAGGAGAAAATTTCGGTTACAAGCATTGCTCAGTTACCATACATGGATAGCTCGAAAATACGGGTATTGTGCAGGTACCCGGGTATATACGGGTCATGTAATACTGGGTAATCGAGGACTCTGTGATATACTAATATTATTTATATATAGTTTTGTATTATCTACATTTAAAAAAATGTAATTTTGTTAAAATGTACTCCTTAACGCCGGCGGGTGCGAAAACGCACCATCCACAATGGGGAGTGTAGTAGGGGTAGGGTCTAATTTTTTGTGAACGGAATATGAGTGTCCCTAAGGTGTCTTCCTCGAATGTTTGGAACTATCAAAACCCGCTTCCAAAAGTCACCTCAATGAAATTATTCACCTTCCCACTCCAAAAATTGCATCTTTTCTTCTTTCTTTATATTTTGGAAATCGTAAATACTTTACTTATGAGAGTCTTAAGGCAATATAAGTAATATAGACAATATTCACATCGAACGGAAAATGCGCATTTTCGGCATATATTTTTAAGCTAATTTGCGGCCGTTCACACTGAATGACAGGTCAATTTTCATTGTTTACACTTTTTCCGCTAAATAAATACAATATGAATTCGAAAAGATCAGTTCTTTCGTTATTTTCGTTATTTGCTGGGAAAATACCGGAATTAGTTTTAATTTATTTACTTTATTTTTGTGACACTTCACTTCACATTTCACTATTTACAATGATAAATATAACAAAACCAGAGATGAGTTACGCATTTTCGGACAAATTGAGAACAAATTGACAGTTTTTCCAAGGCGAAAATTTCGGCCCATTTTCGGCACGGTGTGAACTTAGTATAATTCCATTTTCAAACACTTTTGGTTTCCCAAACCAACATAATCACAAGTTACATTTCTGTATTTATCCCAAATTTTCTTATTTGATAAATCTAATTGAAATGATAACCAGCTCTTATTTTTCACCAAAAGTTGACTTTTAACGATGCCAATGATTATGCGATGAGATTAAAGAAAATTCTTCACTTCCAAGTGAGATATATATTTAAATTTTCAAAACAAGTACAAATTATTTTTTTACAAGCCCCGAAGAAGTTTGAACCCTACACCGTAGACTCGCATTCTAGGCGTTTAGAAACTGAGCCACGGCCCCACGTTTTTAAGGCATTTCAGAAATTTCTTCAGTTTCGTTCCAATTATACTTGTACACTATTAGTAGGGCCGGGAAAGTGAACAAAATTTCAAAGAATGTACTAAAATACCCACATTTTTCAACAAAGATATGGCATTGCATTAAATTTGATGTTCACCAATGGCATAAAGAAGAGATTTTTTGACGTTTAGCCCCAAATGTCAGAAGTTTCATATTTAGTAATCTGTGGTCTCAGACATAGAAAAGTATATAGACACACCGATCCTCGTAAAGTTTATAAATATACGCATCGTATTTTGCGTATTTCTAATGCATGTGAGCACTTTTTATTCGTTATCTGCGTAATTTTCACAATGTTTCAAATATTTCGTTTTTATACATTTATTTTTAAAAACATCGTTCGTTTCACGATATTAGATACATATTTAACAAATATGGGGTGATATCTTATATAAAAAAAATATAAGATGCAATGATCATGTATCACTGATACAAGTTTACAATCTAAAACCTCCTATAAGATATATTCAGTTTAAAATTTGTGTGTAATCATTTAACACCGATATGAGTCCAAATTCCAAAAATTGAAAATATCGCCCATTGAAAATGCCCACCTCCCATATATACAAAAACTTCAGTACAGGTCTTAGGTCTTAGGTGAACAATAACATATATCGCGATGACATTTTGTGCAAATCATGTACCGATGAGTTTACATTTCAAAAATAGACACCTCCCAATATAAACATTTGATATAGGATATCTGGTGAACAATTTCTCATATAAGGATGAAATATTGTTTGTGATCAGTTACTTTCAATATGAGTTCACATTTCTAAGATAGTTATCGTCGGATCGATATGCCCACCTCAGCACCTCCATCCCACAGAAATCGGTTATTAACCACGCCTCTTACCGATAAAAAATATGATAGAAAAATCTCTTAAAAAAGATATAAAAAAAAATTTGATTTCAAACCAAAATATTCAGTAAATATAAATACTCTTAAACTTTTTAACCCTAGAAAGTCATTCTTTGTCGAATCGACTACGCACTTTTTTATTTTGCCTTTTATTTTATTATTTATATTTATTTTTTGGTGAGTTCCAGGACCATCCTTATCCCTGCCTAATCCAAGTTGATACACAGCCTCCTCGTGGAGCTCCCTGGACGATCGTTAAGATAGTGAACCAAAGTGTGCAGCGATCAAACCCCTTAGTTTTGAGGTTGTGGCGTTGGGTTTGGAACCCACCCACATAAAAAAGGTTCTCCAGTGAAGCCGAACAACAAGCCTAGGATAAAAACGATACCTACTATTGATGACCATTGGTGTCGGATATGTGCTTGGGAAGAGACTACGCCACCAAGTCTCCAGGTTCAACCCAGTGGAACGGCTTGCCACAATCCGCATCAAGGCCAAATACCATAACATCAGCCTAATTTGTGCACATGCTCCGACGGAGGAGAAGGACAATGAGACCAAGGAGCTCTTCGACCAACCCCTTGAAGACGTATATTGGCGCTGCCCCCGACACGATATAAAAATTGTGATAGGCGACTTCAACGCCATGGTGGAATGAGAAGGGGTCTTTGGTCCTACAGTCGGAAACTTCAGTCTACACGAAGAAACGTCCGATAATGGAATGAGGCTAATTGACTTCGCCGCAGCAAATAACATTGCCAACCGGTGTTACTTCGGGCTTAGCAGGCAATTGAGAAGCAGAGTCCTCTCTCGATGGGTAAAACTAACACACCCGTTCTGCTCTACGGTTCCAAAGCGTGGAACATGTCGACCACCGATAAGAAGACACTAGGAGCGTTCGAAAGGATAATTCTTCGCAAGATCTTCGGTCCCCTGACTGTTGGCAGTGAGTGCCGTATAAGATGGATCGACGAGCTATATGAGCTGTACGCCGATACTGACATAGTCAAGCTTTTTAAAATACAACGGCTCCACTGGCCAGGTCATGTCAAGCGGATGGATGAAAACGCTCCAAGGTTCGCACATGCCTGTTTGCGTCAGGAAGGAAGCGTACTTGGTACAGCAAAAGCTCGACGTCGGAAGGCTGCAATCACAACGGGCATCCGAGGCCTACGCCGCCCGGCTCTGACTCCTGATCCAAGAGAGCACTCCTCAACCCGATGTTATATGCGCGCAGGGGAAACATAATGCCCACTCTATGTACCGCCGCCGAAGGTGGGCTTTCTCCGCTGAAACGATGAAGAGTTTCACGCTGCTACTGCAGAGAAAAAAGCCGTGCATAGAGCGACTCTGCAGGCAATGGCAACGCGAGGTGTTAAGGAGCAATACCCGTCTTTTCTGGCACAAAAAGAGGGAAACGGAAAGACGTGAGTGAGAGTATATCAAATTGCACAGAAACAGGAATGAGGAAACAGGAATCCAAATGTTTCAAGACTGGGGTCTCTTCTTGCAAGGACGAAAATGGGAATCTGGTGACAGACGTCCAGGGTACACTGACCATACGGAGGAATCACTTCTCCAATCTTCTTAAAGGCGACGACGGAAACAATGCAGGTGGAGAAAAAGAACCGGATCCGCCGGTTGCCGACGATGGCGTAGATATATCGCCTCCCGACTATAACGAAGTCTTAACAGCCATTACTAGGCTGAAAAACAACAAAGCCGCAGGCGCTGACGGCCTGCCCGCAGAAGAGCTATTAAGGAGTATGCACATGCTCTTATGTAAAATATGGTCGGATGAATGCATGCCCAGCAACTGCAATCTCAGTGTTCTCTGCCCAACAACTCTACTCTACTACAATCCAACTACTACTGGATCGGCCTTTTAAACATCGCATATAAGTTTCTATCCAGCGTAATATGTGAACCAATGAAGCCCAGAGTCCATGAGCTGTTTGGACCTTATCAGTGTGGCTTCAGACCTGGAAAGTCCACCATCGAGCAGATCTTCACAATACGCCAAATCCTGGAGAAGACTCAAGAATTCCAGATCGATACACACCAACTATTTGTCGACTACAAAGCCGCATTCGACAGCACAATAAGGAGCTAAGCTCATCAGACTTAGCAAAATAACCCTGAACAACACCAGCAGCTCGGTGTGCATTGGGAAGGACCTCTCCAAGCCATTTGACTTGTGACTTCTTCAACTAGATGCTGCAGAAAATCGTAAGAGCTGCAGGACAGAACCGGTCCGGCACTATTTTCAACAAGAGTGTCATGTTGCTTGCGTACGCAAATGACATCGACATTATCGGGCGAAACAAGAGAGCAGTTAGTGCAGCTTTTTCCAGCCTGGAGAAGGAGTCAAGTCGTGTGGGTCTATCGGTGAATGAGGATAAGATGAAGCACCTACTGTTAACCACAAGACGATCTGTGCGAGACGACCAGCAGGAAGTCGAAATCGACGCCTACAAATTCCAGATTGTAGAGGACTTCGTCTACTTGGGAACCAGTATTAAAAATAATGTCAGCCTAGAGATCATGCGAAGAATAACTCTTGGCAACCGGTGTTACTTCGGGCTTAGCAGGCAATTGAGAAGCAGAGCCATCTCTCGATGGGCAAAATTAACACACTCGTCCTGCTCTACGGTTCCGAAGGGAGCGTTCGAAAGGATAATTCTTCGCAAGATCTTCGGTCCCCTAACTGTTGGTGAGTGCCGTATAAGATGGATCGACGAGCTGTATGAGCTGAACGCCGACACTGACATCGTCAAGCGGATTAAATACAGCGGATCCGCTGGCTAGGTTATGTCGAGCGGATGGATGAAAACACTCCAGCCAAAAAATCATTCTATGTGGTACCAAATGGTAGCCATAGGCCGTGAAGACCGAATATCCGGTGGAGAGACCAAGTTACCACGGACCTAAACAACTTGGGAATTTCTAACTGGCGCCAGCGTTCCCAGACCAGGAGCGAGTGCCGTAGGCTACGTAGGTACGCGGCCAAAACTGACACATGGTTGTAATGGCCACATAAGTAAGTAAGCAATAACTGATATATAGTGAACTATAACATATATCGCGATGAACATATATCTAATGTGAGTTCACATACCAAAAATGGAAAATATCACTCAAGGGACACTCCCTCCTTCCAGATAGACAAATTGCTTCGTCGATAAAACTGAATCAAGTTCAAGAATTCAATTCTTTCAACTATGAAAAATTAAGATTATTTTAGTTCAATTTTAATTAAACTGAATATAAATAAATAAATGATTGATGGAATGGTATTGGTTAATAAATACAAATAAATAAAAATAACATCAGATGTACTTTTTTTTGTTGAGACATGAGCACTTCCCACAGAAAACTATAACTTTCCTAGCTTCTCTGTACTTTTAGAGATGTACTTTGTTTTGTTGAGATATGAGCACTTCCCACAGAGATCTATAACATTCCTAGCTTCTCTCTTATTCATAGATTAGATAGTTCTGAAGGCAATCGTCGCAAAAAGAAGCGTATAACGGTTTTTTAAAAAACGAAGCATTGATGTGTGACGCATTTATATAAATGCAATGTTTTCTGAACCTTTACTGAGGATGTTTTTATTCAAAGCCATTGGGGATTTGAATGAATACAATGGAAATAAAAAAATCGATAAGGTAATAGTTTTGGGTAATTTCAACATATATCGAAAAGCTGAGGAAAATATGTTGGAACTAAATTGAATAATTCTGGTTATTGACAAATATATTTCCACGACGAAAGGATCCACTCAGAGTATACCGACTTTAGAAATTAGTGCAATGACGTATGATACCGTATACAGCTATTCATAATAATTATTAATTTGTTTTACCTTTAATAAACGTTGCATACAGGGTGTAGGGGTGTAAACTTCGGTCTGGCCGAAGTTAACGCTTTTTGCTTGGATGGACCAGGCAACCGGGGCAGCGATGCAACCCCGGTGCACTGGAAATAAAATTGAATTAAGTCGATAAGGTAATAGTTATGGGTGATTTCAACATATGTCGAAAAGCTGAGGAAAATATGTTGGAACGTAGGCTAATAGGATAAGTTGAATAATTCTGGCGATTGACAAAAATATTTCCACGACGAAAGGATTCACACATATTATACCGACTTTAGAAATGAATGGAATGGCGTATGATACTGCATACAGATATTCATATGTATTACTTCAAAAAATAATAAAAAAAAATAAGTTAAATTGTTTTATCTTTAATAAACGTTGTATACAGGGTATATAAATTCGCTCTGGCTGAAGTTAACGCTTTTTACCTGGGTGGACCTGCTATGTTTCAACTTATTTCCATTCTCGGCTTTGGCTTCACGAACGACAGCACGATTGCATTAAAATAGCAAATTCTAATGAGAAAGTTAAGGTGTAAAGGGTTTTGAAAGAGTAAATTTGCTAGGTAGCAAATTTGCTACCTCATTTGCTTCGGATTGTGAATACCCCTATGTGTTTCAAATAATGATAGACGTAATAGGAATAGGAAGAGTTAGTAGAGTTAAGAGTGTTTACAATATGAATACGAACATTGAAGGCAACAACGTACGCTCCTTCCGCCAACACCGACTCGGACCATTAATTTGTCGCATCGAAGGTTCGCACACGCCTATGTGCGTCAGGAAGGAAGCGTACCCAAACACAGCGAAAGCTCGACGTCGAAAGCGCTACGACGGAAACAATAATGCCGGTGGAGATATATCGCCGCCCCACTATAACGAAGTCTTAACAGCTATTACTAGGCTGACCGGAGGCGAAGAGCTATTAAGGCGTATGCACATGCTCTAATGTAAAATATGGTCGAATAAATGCATGCCCAGCACCTGCAATCTCAGTGTACTCTGCTCAATCTACTACAATCCAACTACTACTGGATCAACCTTTTAAACATCGCATATAAGTTTCTATCCAGCGTAATATGTGAACGAATGAAGCCCAGATTCAACGAGCTGATTGGACCTTATCAGTGTGACTTCAGACCTGGAAAGTCCACCATCGACCAGATCTTTACAATACGCCAAATCCTGAAGAAGACTCAAGAATTCCAGATCGACACACACCAACTATTTGTTGACTACAAAGCCGCATTCGACAGCAAAATAAGGAGCTAAGCTCATCAGAATTAGCAAAATGACCCTGAACAACACCATCGGTGCGCATTGGGAAGGACCTCTCCAAGCTTCCAAGTTGTGACTTCTTCAACTTCAGCCTAGAGATCATGCGAAGAATAACTCTTGGCAACCGGTGTTACTTCGGGCTTAGCAGGCAATTGAGAAGCAGAGCCATCTCTCGATGGGCAAAATTAACACACTCGTCCTGCTCTACGGTTCCGAAGGGAGCGTTCGAAAGGATAATTCTTCGCAAGATCTTCGGTCCCCTAACTGTTGGTGAGTGCCGTATAAGATGGATCGACGAGCTGTATGAGCTGAACGCCGACACTGACATCGTCAAGCGGATTAAATACAGCGGATCCGCTGGCTAGGTTATGTCGAGCGGATGGATGAAAACACTCCAGCCAAAAAATCATTCTATGTGGTACCAAATGGTAGCCATAGGCCGTGAAGACCGAATATCCGGTGGAGAGACCAAGTTACCACGGACCTAAACAACTTGGGAATTTCTAACTGGCGCCAGCGTTCCCAGACCAGGAGCGAGTGCCGTAGGCTACGTAGGTACGCGGCCAAAACTGACACATGGTTGTAATGGCCACATAAGTAAGTAAGCAATAACTGATATATAGTGAACTATAACATATATCGCGATGAACATATATCTAATGTGAGTTCACATACCAAAAATGGAAAATATCACTCAAGGGACACTCCCTCCTTCCAGATAGACAAATTGCTTCGTCGATAAAACTGAATCAAGTTCAAGAATTCAATTCTTTCAACTATGAAAAATTAAGATTATTTTAGTTCAATTTTAATTAAACTGAATGTAAATAAATAAATGATTGATGGAATGGTATTGGTTAATAAATACAAATAAATAAAAATAACATCAGATGTACTTTTTTTTGTTGAGACATGAGCACTTCCCACAGAAAACTATAACTTTCCTAGCTTCTCTGTACTTTTAGAGATGTACTTTGTTTTGTTGAGATATGAGCACTTCCCACAGAGATCTATAACATTCCTAGCTTCTCTCTTATTCATAGATTAGATAGTTCTGAAGGCAATCGTCGCAAAAAGAAGCGTATAACGGTTTTTTAAAAAACGAAGCATTGATGTGTGACGCATTTATATAAATGCAATGTTTTCTGAACCTTTACTGAGGATGTTTTTATTCAAAGCCATTGGGGATTTGAATGAATACAATGGAAATAAAAAAATCGATAAGGTAATAGTTTTGGGTAATTTCAACATATATCGAAAAGCTGAGGAAAATATGTTGGAACTAAATTGAATAATTCTGGTTATTGACAAATATATTTCCACGACGAAAGGATCCACTCAGAGTATACCGACTTTAGAAATTAGTGCAATGACGTATGATACCGTATACAGCTATTCATAATAATTATTAATTTGTTTTACCTTTAATAAACGTTGCATACAGGGTGTAGGGGTGTAAACTTCGGTCTGGCCGAAGTTAACGCTTTTTGCTTGGATGGACCAGGCAACCGGGGCAGCGATGCAACCCCGGTGCACTGGAAATAAAATTGAATTAAGTCGATAAGGTAATAGTTATGGGTGATTTCAACATATGTCGAAAAGCTGAGGAAAATATGTTGGAACGTAGGCTAATAGGATAAGTTGAATAATTCTGGCGATTGACAAAAATATTTCCACGACGAAAGGATTCACACATATTATACCGACTTTAGAAATGAATGGAATGGCGTATGATACTGCATACAGATATTCATATGTATTACTTCAAAAAATAATAAAAAAAAATAAGTTAAATTGTTTTATCTTTAATAAACGTTGTATACAGGGTATATAAATTCGCTCTGGCTGAAGTTAACGCTTTTTACCTGGGTGGACCTGCTATGTTTCAACTTATTTCCATTCTCGGCTTTGGCTTCACGAACGACAGCACGATTGCATTAAAATAGCAAATTCTAATGAGAAAGTTAAGGTGTAAAGGGTTTTGAAAGAGTAAATTTGCTAGGTAGCAAATTTGCTACCTCATTTGCTTCGGATTGTGAATACCCCTATGTGTTTCAAATAATGATAGACGTAATAGGAATAGGAAGAGTTAGTAGAGTTAAGAGTGTTTACAATATGAATACGAACATTGAAGGCAACAACGTACGCTCCTTCCGGGCGCCAACACCGACTCGGACCATTAATTTGTCGCATCGAAGGTTCGCACACGCCTATGTGCGTCAGGAAGGAAGCGTACCCAAACACAGCGAAAGCTCGACGTCGAAAGCGCTACGACGGAAACAATAATGCCGGTGGAGATATATCGCCGCCCCACTATAACGAAGTCTTAACAGCTATTACTAGGCTGACCGGAGGCGAAGAGCTATTAAGGCGTATGCACATGCTCTAATGTAAAATATGGTCGAATAAATGCATGCCCAGCACCTGCAATCTCAGTGTCCTCTGCTCAATCTACTACAATCCAACTACTACTGGATCAACCTTTTAAACATCGCATATAAGTTTCTATCCAGCGTAATATGTGAACGAATGAAGCCCAGATTCAACGAGCTGATTGGACCTTATCAGTGTGACTTCAGACCTGGAAAGTCCACCATCGACCAGATCTTTACAATACGCCAAATCCTGAAGAAGACTCAAGAATTCCAGATCGACACACACCAACTATTTGTTGACTACAAAGCCGCATTCGACAGCAAAATAAGGAGCTAAGCTCATCAGAATTAGCAAAATGACCCTGAACAACACCATCGGTGCGCATTGGGAAGGACCTCTCCAAGCTTCCAAGTTGTGACTTCTTCAACTTCAGCCTAGAGATCATGCGAAGAATAACTCTTGACAACCGGTGTTACTTCGGGCTTAGCAGGCAATTGAGAAGCAGAGCCATCTCTCGATGGGCAAAATTAACACACTCGTCCTGCTCTACGGTTCCGAAGGGAGCGTTCGAAAGGATAATAATTCGCAAGATTTTCGGTCCCCTAACTGTTGGTGAGTGCCGTATATGATGGATCGACGAGCTGTATGAGCTGAACGCCGACACTGACATCGTCAAGCGGATTAAATACAGCGGATCCGCTGGCTAGGTCATGTCGAGCGGATGGATGAAAACACTCCAGCCAAAAAATCATTCTATGTGGTACCAAATGGTAGCCATAGGCCGAGAAGACCGAATATCTGGTGGAGAGACCAAGTTACCATGGACCTATCCAACTTGGGAATTTCTAACTGGCGTTAGCGCTCCCAGACCAGGAGCGAGTGCCGTAGGCTACGTAGGTACGCGGCCGAAACCGACACACGGTTGTAATGGCCACATAAGTAAGTAAGCAATAAGGGTTATCTAGTGAACTATAACATATATCGCGATGAACATATATCGAATATGAGTTCACATACCAAAAATGAAAAATATCGGCAAAGGGACAATCACTCCTCCCAGATTGAAAAATTTCTTCTAACATCAGATGTACTTTGTTTTGTTGAGACATGAGCACTTCCCACAGAGAACTATAACATTCCTAGCTTCTCTCTTGACTTCACGAATGACAGCAGGATTGCAATAAAGTATCAAATTCTATTGAAAAAATTAAGGTGTCAAGGATTTCGGAAGAGTAAATTTGCTAGGTAACAAATTTGCTACCCTATTTGCTTCGGATTGTGAATACCCCTATGTGTTTAAAATAATGAGAGACGTATTAGGAATAGGAAGAGTTAGTAGAGTTAAGAGTGGTTTCGATATGAACACGAACATTGGAGGCAACAAAAATTATATGATGAATCCGCAAACAAAAGTCTGCGAACATGCAATTCATAATTGTTATTATAATTCACACTAGCAACTATAGTTATGAGTATGAACAGGATGACGTAACGTGAGAAGGATGATTCGTGATAACTCTAAACTCTGATTCTAGAAGTATAACCTAAGCATTGACACATATCCCGTATTAAAGAGCGAAGGGTATCTATACTGCAAGTCAGTTAAAAAAATGTGCTGCAAGATGCAAAAGGGGTGCGAAAGTGTCAGTTATGAGATCATATGCTTAGGATTTGTATAGAGTTTAACTGAGTAGTATATGAATACATTATATAACTATGAGTTAGTGGTAGATGTATATATTTTATATAGTTTAGTTTAAGTTATAGTTATATAGTTATAGTTTAATAAACAACAATGAAATTAACTAAACAAATTTAGTATCATAAATGTTAGATCTCAATTGCGAAGAAAATTGTGAAATTTGATAGACTTACGATGGAACAATTTAAGAAGGATTTGGTCTTGATCAGTTTTCCAACTGCTGCAGCAATGCATGCATGAGAAGAGCGACAAGATGCTGAAATATGCACGAATATCAATATGATGCTGCTAGGATCATAAATACATTCATGTCATTTCATAATCCAATCTGGAAAATAACCAATTGCTTGTAGTATATATATATATAACTCGCCAAAAATGGATGCACAGAAAAATTATAGACAATTAAGTCAACGAAAACTAAGAGGTTTATCGGTTGGAAATTTAAAAGTTCAAGCTTCGATTGAAAAACGCCAAAAATATTCAGTGAGACGCTAGCCACAACCTTACGAAAACGCTTCGTTTAGAAGCTAAAAAGGGGGAAAAGCGAATAAGATTCCGAGAGAGGACAGCTAAAAATTAATGTTCGTTATCGGTTAGAAGTAAAACAATTCGAGAAAGTTAGACATATGGCTAGCGATTGTAAAAAGCTTTTAGTTATCAGACCAAACCTCCATTCGCCTGTAGCGGTAAAAACATCGAAGAGTTTAATAATTGTGACTACGTGAATTTCACACGAATAGTGACTTTGACTATATGATCAGGAATGGATTCATAATAAACCTTGGTCAAAAAGTATAGAAGAACGGCAATGTGGAACATTCGTTGACCATAGGTTATGACGAGGTATCAAGTTTGAACTTATGAGGTAAACTTATAAATCCCAGGATTGTCGACTCGATGGACACATTAGCTGGTGGTAAATGATTCTCCTAACTGGATGCAACATGCCGTACTTATACAAATCAAAATTTATTGGACGAACCGTCCACCTTCGGTAGTCTACTGCAAATTTGCATTATTAAACCACAAACAACATAGAATTAAAAATTACAAACATAAATCTATATCAATCATCACTACTTGCCAATTCAATTTTATATAGTATTACCATAACGAGAAGCTATTCATTATAAATTTAAATTTTAATATTTTAACATTCACACATGACAACTCGTTTACCCAACATAGCATAGGACTTGAGTAATCGCTTCTCTGCGTTGACTAATCGCCATGAAGAATTAAAAAATGGTTTTTGCCATTTCACCTTACTTTTGTAGGAACACATTCGTTGCGGAAAGGACATTGTGTCAAACGTCAAAATATTTTTACATTAGTTCTTATGGAAACGATTATTTTGAATGCAACACGACAAGCTGAAGATTATCGTCCGTCGCAGTCGACAACTTAGATTGATTTCTAATTTGAGAGACGACGCATGCGTCAATTATCAAAATGATCTCCTTTCATTAATTTTATTCTCTCTAAAGCTGTAGGCTTTAGCTACTATTACTTCTTTTAACACCTTGTTTTGATATTATAAATTATTTTCTCTCAAATTATGTTTGTAAATGGAAATTTTGACTTTTATATGTTTAATATTGATATATTGGTATGTGTAATGTTTTTATTATTATCTTTTAAGGTAATTATTTATAAAAAATATTTTGTCGCTGTTGCATTCAAAATATTTACTCTGAAAAACGTCCATTAATTCTCTCCGACGCCATGTTGTCGTCGTGTTGATGTGTTTCACACAGTACTTCGCCCTGAGAGAGTATCTCAGCTTCGTTAATTTTTTTTACTCCATAGTGATCTCTCTCGCAATCATGCTGCTCAAAAACGTATCGTGACCTTGAAATGGAAATGTCTTGCGACCTTGAAAAGAACGCACCCATAGATGTTTCACTTGAAAAATTTTGCATATGGATTTCTATGGGTACATTGGGTAAGGACTTTTACACACATATAAGTTATATGGGAAAGATGCATATTAAATGGATATTAGAATGAAATTATTTCAGAGGAATTTTCGTTAAGAAACGCCGAGTTTTGATTTCATTTTGATGCTGAAAGCATATTGACTCATTCAAAGTGTTTAAGAAAACACATTGGAAAATAATTCTAAAATGTGACAATTTGTAGTTAACTGAGGCCGTTTCGGAATTCAAATGGGAAACTTGAAATATCCGTTTTGTTCACTTCCATTTAGGGTTTTTAATGGAGATTCTTCAGTTAGCTAACTGACAAATGGCTTTAATTGCCATAATAGCTAATTGCCCAAAATCGGGCAGTTAGGGACAGTTAAATGGAGAATTTCAATTAAAATTGAAAATTTCGTTTTGTTCACTCCCAGTTAAACTGAAAATAGTTACAATTGAAAATAATTTTTCAAATTATTCTGAAATAGATAAATATAAAAATTGTGAATGAACGAGAATGGATGCTTACGACAAGGAACAGAATTCAAAAGTTGACTATGTGGAGTATGATACGAATAGGGAGCATTTCGTGGCCAAGATCGCGAACTTCAGTAGTGCATTTGGTTATCGAAAAACTCTCGGAGAACATTCATTTCATACATTCATCTGTGGGGTGGGTTTCTGCCTCTCTGAAGCTTATGTCATAAAAAATTTAAAACAAATTCTAATAATTATTTTGACAAATATCGCAGAGAATTCGAAATCTGTAAATCAAAAGGGTGGAATTATATTTATCTGAAGCATATGTCGAAATAACAGCTTTTTTCATTCAAAATAGAAAATAATTTAAATATACTTTGACACTTATTTCAAATGTTGAAATAATTTTTATATTTTTTGACAATTAGAGCAAATATCTCAGGGAACTGGGCTTTAAATATAAATGGTTAAAGAATAAACTTAATTTACGGTGAACTAAACCAATTTTTAAGTGCAGATATTAATTGGGCTGTTATTTTTAAATGTAATTTAAATCTATTGGTCATTTAAGGAATTTAACTGGGAGTGAACAATAAAGTGAATTTAACTTGAAATTCCTTGACTGTATTTATATATGTAAGAGTGTATATATATATAGTTACTCATAAAAGTATACGGACAAACTAATTTCATTAAAACAAGCATGTATTATATTGTTATATGTGAACGAATTTCCTGAATGTATGATTTTTCCAGCGAATTGAATATTCATTATTAGACTTCAGTTAAAAATTTACTAAAAAACATTTATATTTGATTGCTTGTTTTAAGGAAATAAGTTTGAACGAATTCTTTTGTGAGTAACTGTATCATATATACACTCATGGTCAAAAAAATAAGTACCCACCCAGCTAGCATTTGAACGTTCGTTGGAAGATTGTGATTGTTTGGCGACTCTTCTGAGATTCTTCTTTTAATAGTCTAGGCGATAGTTCAGTTTTTATCTTCCAGGAGAGTCTTCCGCGACTCTTCCTTTAATCTTCTGCGAGTCGTTCTAACGATTATTACTTGAGTTTTTCAAATCATTTGTCAAAATAATTTAATTTTTTCTGTGCCATATCAGTCGTTTTGTGAGACTCAAAATTATAAAAATGCAAAAAAAAAAAATGGAAAATAATCTCATGGTAAGTTATCTTCGAATTCGTACTTCATAAATAACTCAAACTTCTTTTCTAGATGTAAATGCAAACAGGACTTCAACTTCGTAGAAATTGAATTATATACATAATGAGCAGAACAAAGTTACCATACATAACAGAGTCATTGTTATTGCAATATTTCTAATTCATCTTTTAGATGAAATTATTTTAATGTGATAGGATGGTTACCCCAAAAAGTCTTATGGGCGAGGCAGCCGTGTAATTGTCAAGAATGTTTATTATAAAAGTAAATTAAAATAAAACGTAGAACAGTTTTTTCTTCAGCATACTTTTAGGCAAATAACAATAATAAAACGATCTTCTAGGCGATAGTTTGAAGACTCTTCCATGGCTCGTCTAGAAGCGTCGCGGAAGACTCTTCTAGAAGACTCGCAGACGTCTCTTCTAGAAGACTCGCAGACGTCTCTTCTAGAAGACTCGCAGAAGAGTCACAGTTTCTCCCGACGGAGGGATCTTCCGCGATCAGAAAATGACTATCGCCGCGATCGTTTTTGATCGCGTACTCTGATCCCGGAAGACTCTTCCGCGATCGAAAATGCTAGCTGGGTACACACCTATGAAAGTTCTTCGTCATCATTTTCGGAATGTGGTTTATATTCAAATAGTTTTATATTCTTAATTAATTAATTATAATATTTCACAACTTATAGACCATTTGAAGATAGCAGGGATTGTTAATCCCTAATTTAAGGAATTTATTTATATAAAAATTGTCTGATTTGCTGGCCATAAAAATAAGTACACTTGCTATTTTTCAAAGTTTGAAGCTGATGGATTACTTTTTTTTTTCTTGAAAATACTATTTTCCGGAGATAATAAGGAACTTTTAGTGTCATATAAAGGATTAACATAACAGTATATCCTTGAATTGAATAATATCGAAAATTGATTAAAAAGTGACAAATATCTTCCTCGATCCATAGTCCATTAGTTAGATGTGTGTCTACTAATAGTGTAGAATGTCGTCTGAGTAAAACAAACCATTAAACCATGGTAAATCGAAAAGGACACCCCACAGAACAAAAAATTACCCAATTTTGCTCGTTCTATGAACATCATAGTATCCTTCAGAGCCAAAATTAAAGAAATGTTTGATGGTATCTCTTTCCAAATTGTTTAATGGTGTTCTAAACTTTCCAATCAACCCAGAAAAATATCCTGATATGTTATAAAGCTTCGGAATTAAAGTATTGGTATGGTTCCACATACCCTCAGAAAATTTTCCGTGCGATTTTGTTTGACAATTTTAAACTTAACTAGGCAAAATCTGTTAACTTCGGCCAGGCCGAAGTTTACATACCCTACACCCTGCATACAACGTTTATTAAAGGAGAAACTGTGAATTTCTATCAATAATTAGTGAAAATGCGTCATTACACTTTCATAACTGTGGTCTCTTTCAAAAAGATATATATATTTGAAGCAATATTCGTTTTCCAATAACCATTATACCCTTTTTGCGGCGATTGTCTTTAGATCTATCTAAGAGTGAAGTTAGGAATATTATAGTGTTCTGTTTCCACAAAACGAACTAGTTGTGATGTTTGAGCATTGTGCCATTGGTAAATCTTGGAAGTGCGCATTAAAGCTCTGCAATTTATGGAAGAATAATTGAATCGATGATTTTTTGTATTCCATAAAATCATAATGTGCCTTTAGTTGCTCTTCCGATTTTAGATGTTCATTTCAATGGGGACAAAATCTAATTCAACAAAAGACTTGGGAGGGTTGAAATTTCCAACAATATAAAGGCCAGAAGTATTTGCTGCGCT
Source organism: Coelopa frigida (assembly GCA_017309665.1). Lineage (NCBI taxonomy): Eukaryota > Metazoa > Arthropoda > Insecta > Diptera > Coelopidae > Coelopa > Coelopa frigida. Next base: position 17,363 of record JAFDUT010000032.1, on the reverse strand, counting down.
ACTATAAGCAACATATAGTGCCGCGCGACTGATTCCACTTCGAAGATGAACAGCCATTTGGAAATATGTAGTTCCCTGACATTTGTGGATTGTGATCCCTTCAGCAGGTACAATTGTATTCTCTCAATCTTCACCTGTTCATTACGTTTATATTGAAAGGATGTAATCAATTATTCTATGGGCGTCCATTGAGGTTCAGTTGGATGTGGTCTCTTTCTTCTCTTTCCCAAACTTTCATCAGCAAATAACATCCATAAAGTAGTTAAATTTCATGTAGATCTACGATGTTGTATGGAAGGTGCTCGTGTCCTATAAGAGATCTTTTCTATTTGATTCTTGGGAACTCTTAGTAGCAATATTTAATCTAATAACTGTCCGGTTTACCATATATCCAACATTGAGCTGTAGCTTTTGAGCTGAGCTGTAGCTTGTCAGTTGGTCGATCTTTTCCATTATTGTCTTGTAAACTCGTATCGGTGATAAATGATCACACACAAAATTTCATCTCGATATATACCATAGTTCCCCAGATATCTCATATAAACCTTTTGCTTTATATGGGAGGTGGGGGTGTCCGTGGACCGATTTTGCTCAATATCATTGACAAACAGCGTATACGTATAATAGTTATAAATCCAAAATTTGAGCTTTTACCGTTTCTTCAAAAAACTGATTTCTACAGACAGACACACAGACAGACCGACAGACAGACAGACGGACATCGCTAAATCGACTCAGTAGGTGACACTGATCAAGAATATATATACTTTTCCATACCTACGACCTCTCCTTTAATGCGTTACAAACGGAAGGACAAAATGAATATACCCTTACCCACAGGGTGTAGGGTATAAAAACACAAAATGACCAAATATGATGGCATAAAATATAATAAGCTAATAAATTGCAACAACTAATTAAAAATACACTGAGAAAACTTAGTTTTGAATTTGTTAAATTTCCATTTAATTAACCCATGAAAGTATACATACGATGATTTGACAGGCGTAGCTAACATGGGGATAATTTTCATACAACGGTCTAGGACCGATAGATTACAATGAAATCCTCCAATGTAATAATCTACCGTATGCCGATGAAAATATGCCACTAAGATGGGTCTTTCAACAGGATCATACATGTCTCCGGATCTAAATCCGAAATGGAAAATTTGTGCAATGTAGTAAAAACATCAATTAGGGGAAAGTGTCAATCCAATTGTTATGAGATTTTGCATCTAATTCAAGCTTCATGGCACATGGGAACTCAACCCCATAATACTGAAAAAAGAATTAGTATAAATCTAATTTCTTATCTAATTTTCTTATTTCTTATTTTTAGGATAATTATATAAAGGATACCTCTTATATTATCTCACGTGTACAATTTCAAAAATATATTTAAAATAATAACTGAAAAAAAAAAAATTTATAAGTTGGTAAAACCATAAAGGAATTGGTTTTAATAAATTATAAGTAATAAATAAAAACTATACACATACTATCAACAATTATCCAATTTTCAAAATGAATATTGATCTTGCAAATCACTGTCCCTATGGTATTATGCATAGACGAAATGTGTTCGGTTATTGGAGCTTCAGGTTATGGGAGCTGTCCTTTATGGGAGCTTTCAGGTTTTAAATTAAATAATATCAAACCAATATTGTTAGTAAACATTACACTAGTTAAGTTCCTTCCTTTTCCATATGTTATCAGCAAATAATAAGTGCAACACCATTTCATATTTTCCATTTAATCCTTCATAAAGATTGAAGATATATATCCTTCAAATATATTTAAATCTCATGTTATGCCTTGAATAACGTCGACTTACACAAAAGGAACTCCGGTAATTGGCTCAAATTAATTGGTGGAATTCTATCCTCACTATTGCAACTTGTTAAAAACTCACTTTTAAACTTTATTAGCTTTAAAAGTTCCATTTTGTTGTTTGAAAGTTTAATTATATTTCTCTGAATCTCAACGCATACCACATCGTTCATACGTCACATTAACATATTTTAATACTTTTTAATAAAATAGGATTTTTATAGCTGAGAATATTCGTGTTTTAATTTCTTATTGTTGTATAACACTATACCTGCATTGGAAATATATATGTATATATATATACTATATAGACATATATATAATATATAAATGTATATAATATATATATGTTATATTATATATTATATATATATATATATATATATATATATATATATATATATATATATATATATATATAGATATATATATATATATATATATATATATATATATATATTTGTAAGCGAATATAAAGTACGAAATTAAATTATCAAAGCTTTTTTACAAACGACCGATGAATTCAACAGTCAGCAAGTAAGCGACAAACTGATGACATTTTTTGACTAACGAACGATTTTTCTTTCGAGATATTTGACCCTTGTAGTGGTGGTTGTTTTGGTTGGCATACAATCGAATCCAACCCTTAAAACAATTACTATTCCAATGGAGTTGAATGGTTTCCTAGAACTGGTGTGGCTTATTTCTACGCAGTCTCAGAAATTCATAGTTAAACCGCACCCACTTTTACTGAGCCAAATTTAATAAAAATGGTATGGAATATAAAACAATAAAAGTTAAATTTGTATTACGATGATATTTTATATATTATATATAATACATATATATAATACATATATAATATACATATTTATATAAATAAGAGAAAAAAGAGGGTGACCTATCTATCTGGATTGGTCACAAGTTTGGGGTGTGGCTATGCATCCCTATGTATATGTATTGAAGATCCTGTTGATGTACATAAGTAAACAGGGTTAAATAACTGTGATATTTAAAAATAAAAATCTGGCACATTGGAGTGGAATTATGTTCTTTCTTTGTTTCTTTATTTTTAACAATTACTAATCGAAGAAATTAGATTTCAAGAAGAAATTAAGCAGATTTAATATTTTAAAAAATATGTATAGAATACAAACTTAATTCTCGACATAAATAATACTATTTACTTATTTATGATAATCAAAGAAAAATACTTATGAAAATTTCAATATAAATTAATTGATTTTCGCGAATTATTTTGCAACCATTATTTATTGACCTACAATCTTTATTTTAATGGGCGTGACAAATGTACTTCCAATACAAGGGTTAGTTCTTAACCAAGCATTTTATAGCATTGGAAATCGTGATGTTATGGAATTTAATAAGTATGTTACTTGTACATACGAGTAGGAGGAATACAAAATCATAGTATTGGCTTCTGATGCATTAAATACAGTTACAAATATAATAATAATAATAATAAGAAAAATGGTTAGCAAAATACATTCTTCATAAAGATGACCTTGTGAAATATTTTCTACACATGAAAAATTGGATCGAATTTATTGTAGCATACAAATTAGAGTAAAATTTGTCGAAAAATTGTTACAACATCTTTTTTAATCTCTACTGGTTTTCATTCTTTTTTTTCAGGCATGGTTTGTTATTAGTAAGGATATATTGACAAAATGATGTAATCAATCTAGACGTGGTTAGGTCTCTCTTTATTAATTTAATTTAATTTTGTTTTTATTGGGGATATATTGATACAATTAAGTCGAAAAATATAGTTCCGAGATAATCGATGCCTTGTAAAATGCATACTGTTTGGTTTTGAAACAGGTGTTTTTATGAAATATGTGTAAATTTATGAAATATTAAAAATTGATCAATCAACCAATTTTCTATTTTCCGACATAAATGTATTTATTAAATTTAGAAATAAAAAAATGAGCGAAGCTTAAAAGCCCAATTAGTCAAGAAGTAACGTGAGGTGAGGTTGGATGTCAGCTGTTCGAACCTATCATACAGGTCGCAGTGTATGCGATTATTCAAAACGTGAGGTGAGATGGCGTAGGAACCTATTCGATTTTGGTTTCTACGTCTACGTTACCTCAAATGAGAGAACAATTTAAAAATGGCTGACTGTTTTTTAACTCTCCCTCTCAATCAGAGTTTAGGCTTTTCATTTTTGAAAAAATTGCTACGATATTTTGAAAATGTTTTGTAGTGGATTTTGTTCCGTTTTCTGAGAAAATGTTCGTTTTTGTACTACTATTTTAAAAAGTGGCCACTGCCTTTTCTATTTAACCAGTTCCAAACCCCGTTTCTCAGTTCTGAGTAGTTTTTACTCTCTACGATTCTACTTCTTCACTAACTGCTTCTACTTTTCTACGTTACCTCACTCTTCCAACCTTACCTCACTTTACTTCTTCACACGGAGCTGATTTTCGGCCCAAAATCTATTTTTGCTAAAAATCAGCCGAAAATGGAATAACTGTCAAATAAAATTCAGATTTTCGACTGATTTTCAGCGAAAATAAAAAAAGAGATTTTCGGTTTGCAACCGTGGTTTTTATTGAAAAAAGTACTATTTCATAAATAACCTTTACCCTAATGTCATATTCATTCCAACACAATGAAGAAGTCGACAACAACGTGTGTAGAATACACACCAATACAAAGGAAATAAATACCGTCAAACGAAAATCTGACATATGAAAATAGAGTTTGTCGTGTGAACAGCTTTTTTGAAAATCTGATTTTCAGCCGATGATTTGGCTTGTGTGAACGCACTATTAAGCTATTTTATTCAGTTAATTTAAAATTTGCAAAACAAAGCGTCGACATAAGCGTTAATGTCAAATGAAAATTTAATCAAAGAAACAAAACCTATGGCTATATTTTTTACTTATGTCGGTACTATTGTACAAACAAAATATAAAGTGTACTGAACTTGACACATGAAGACCTGAAAAGGTCTCCTGCAACCTACACCAGTTCAAATAACAGATATGTATGGATGGACACATAACACGATCTATAATATACTGCCCAAAAACACATCGATCGAATATCTGGACTATCTATACACGCTAGGAAATCGCTTCATAGCTGAAGGAAACTTTAACGCCAAAAACTCAACCTAGGGATCAAGAATGACAAATCCAAAAGGAAAACACCTACTGGACTTCGGATGAGTAAACGATCTAACCTAATTTATTTCTTCATAATGAAAAATATACGACAAGATTAACTGACGATAAAATCAGTTTTTGATCTTTTTATCATCTGACTACTCGCAGATTACGCTCGAGTATCAAAATACTCCTATACTTATATCTAGAAATAGAAAAGTCTATATCTACAAAACTGATTCGGACTCATTTCGTGAAATATTAAACCAGACCTTAACGTATCACTAAAAATCGTTAGTGAAAACTCGTGGAGATTTTCATTGCTTATTTTCGAATGACAAACAATAGGAACTCGTTTGGAAAAGACAACCGAACACTCACCCTACTTCAAGAAAACATACTATACCTAATATAATATAATACTAACCTGATTCCACGAATTTCAATACTGGGTTGGTCAGGTGCGCATTATGTCTATCGTACCAAATTCTGTGCCCACAATGCTTTTGTTCGAATACTTTTGTGGAATTAAAAACGTATCTTATATTACTTTTTAATAAAAATCACATATAAATTAATGTTTTTTCGTACTTTTTTAACTTAAGTCGAATAATGAATATTCAATTCGCTGGAAAAATCATACATTCAGGAAATTCGTTCACATATAACAATATAATACATACTTGTTTCAAGGAAATTAGTTTGTTCGAATACTTTTGTGAGTAACTGTACCTAACGAAGATCTACATAGAGACTTACAAGTTGACACAATAGAAGACACCATAAGAAAACGAAGCACAAACATGGAGATAAGAAACCACCCCTTGATAGAGATACAAATCAAACGGCTGAAGAGGCCCAAATAAACTGACCAACACGGAACTTCTAAATACATTTTAAACACCTACAAAATTTTCAAATAATATATATTATAAATATTGATTTAAATTACTATACATATACTTCCACTCTGTACAAATAATTACTTAATGTCAGTAGATAGGTGTGATAAACATAGCAAAAACAAACAACAACAAAATTAAATTTGTTACAAAAAATTTCATAACATTTTTTATTTACAAAATCAAAACTGTGGTTAATGTGGTACACTTGAGGGTTTTGCTTATATATAAAAAAAATTATAAAATTTTGCATTTTAAATCTAGAATCATGTCTCCGAAGATAGAGTATCATTAACAGAATCAGAAAATTATGAAAAAATTTAAATTCTCTAAATTAAAACTAGCGCACCGGGGTCGTTTCGCTGCACCGGTTTGTCTGGTCCACCCAGACGAAAAGCGTTAACTTCGGCCAGGACGAAGTTTACTTACCCTACACCCTGTAAACAACGTTTATTCAAGATAAAACAAATTAATAATTATTTTTTATTATTTTACGTCATTGCACTAATTTCTAAATTCGGTATAATATGAGTAGATTCTTTTATCGTTCAAATATTTTTGTCAATAACCAGAGTTATTCCATTTAGTCTATTAGCCTACGTTTCAACATATTTTCCTCAGCTTTTCGACATAAGTTGAAATCACCCATAACTACTACCTTATTGACTGTTTTATTTCCATTGTATTCATTCAAATCCTCAATGGCTTTGAATAAAAACATCCTCAGTAGAGGTTCAGAAAACACTGAATTTCTATAAATGCGTCACACTTCAATGCTTCGTTTTTCCAATAACCATTATACCCTTCTTTTTCCGACGATTGCCTTCATAACTATCTAATCTATGAATAAGAGAGAAGCTAGAAATATTATAATTTTCTGTGAGAAGTGCTCATGTCTCAACAACACAAAGTACATCTGATGTTAGAAGCAATCTATCAATATGGGAGATAAACGTGTCCATTGGGCGATATTTTCCATTTTTCGCATGTGAACTCATATTTGATATATGTTTATCACGATATATATAGTTCATAGATGTCCCTTATTGAACATTTTTTATATATGGTAGGGTGGTGTGTCCTTTGGGCGATGTTTTTTATCATGTGAACTCATATTAGTACTACTTGGTCACACACAAAATTTAATTGAGATATATGTTATAGTTTACTAGATATCCTATATTGAATATTTTATATATATGGGATTTCGGCGTGTCGGTTGGGCGATGTTTTCCATTTTTGGCACATAAGCTTATTTTAGTACTACTTTATCAAACACAATTTCACAATTTCATCGCGATATATGTTATAGTTCACTAGATTTCCCGGTCCGTTGGCCGATTTCGTCTAATATCATTGACAAACAGCGTATGCATATAAAAGGTATATATCAAAAATTTGAAGTGTGCAGCTCTTACCGTTTCTGAAAAAAACAGATTTGTAACCTTGTTCTCAGTTGTCAGGACATTGAATAGACCAAACAGTCCGGACTACTCTGACTGTCGGACCTTGTCCGAGCCGGCTCGGACTTTCGAGCGTGATCGAACCTTTGAGCCTGTCCGTATGATCGAGTATCTTTAACACTAAACGTACCACGGATGCCATTTGACCGCTTTCAAGATTTTAAAAAATTCTTCAAATAACAATAATTTTCATATATCTTACAAAATCAAATTGTTTAAAATATACATAAAATCCTGAAAATAATAAATTTCAGTAAGGTTGACCTGGAATTTATATTAATTTAATTTATTCGCTTGTTGTATGAATGGTATATAAAATCGGCGGTACGTTTAGTGTAAAGAGCTCTACGAAGAGTTGAATGAAAACCCATGGGGTGCTGCATATAGAATAGGCATGTCAAAGTTTAGAGGCGGAAAGGTACAATCGCCATCCTGCCCAGCTCTACTACAAAATATAGTGGAAACACTGTTCCCAACACAAGAAGCGGAGATCCAACATAGCGATTCCTGGCATATGGACAGTACCGAGTCTATATCAATGACTGTCGTAAAACAAAATTAAGTTACAAGAGCATCTGAACAGTTTGCAGATAATAAAGCCCCATGCATCGACTCCATACCAAACAGAGCCCTTAAGATAGCAGGGAAGTATATTCCAGAAACTTTCACAGCTACTTACGCTAGGTGCCTAGAAGAGGGTGTGTTCCCTACCAGATGGAAACAACAGCGTCTGTACTGCAGCGTCTTGTACTCCATAAATGTGGAACATTGTCTTTGATGAAGTACTCTGGCTCCCTGTAGCAGAGGGAGTTAAAATCATTGGCTACGCGGACGATATTGCAGTGACAGTCGTAGCAAAAAAGACCGAAGAAATATAAATAATTGCAAGATACACTACAAGCATGATCCATAGGTGGCTAAATAGAGCTATCCCGGAACTTGCAGGACTGCTTTCTGTCCTTCTGTCCAGTTTTTATAACAAGTAGGAAAGACTAGAGGGAGCAACACTCAATATAAACGGATATTAAGTCTTTACTCAACTTGGGATAAAATATCTAGGTATAATGATCAACTCCAGACTTAGCTTCAATACACACATAGAAACGGTGTGTGCAAAGGCTTCTCGTATACAATCAGCACTTGTAAGACTGATGCCAAACATAGAAGGACCCAGTTAAGTTAGAATGTTGTTAGGAAACGTGACCTAATCGGTCATAATGTATGCAGCTTCCATATGGGGTAATGCTTTAACCCACAAAACCTATTCGAAAAAAGTCGACACAATATTTCGACTAAGTGCTGTTAGAGGATGCTGTGTATTTCGCACAGTGTTGTATGAGGCGTCCAGTGTAGTGTCTGGATGCATGTCGGCGCCCATCATGGCGATGGAAATGAAAAGAATGTACGACGGTAGGAAAACTGCTTATGGACTGCTAACCAAACATGAAATAAATGCCGAAAGATCTGCAAGCATCGGTGCATGACAGAACTATTGGGATCGCGCAACGAGTAGAAGATGGACATACCGACTCATAAATAATATAGAACCCTGGGTGAACCGAGAATATGTTTAGACTGATTTCTTTCTCATATAGCTTTTAACAGACCATGGTTACAGGGAGTACCTGTACAAGTACAAACAGGATAGTTCGCCGCTTTGCCAGACATGTGAAACGGTATGCGAAAATGCGGAACGTATCTTTTTTCAATGTCCAAAGTACCGATGGATTCGAAAAATCCTGGAAGAAAAAACAGGTACCCATATCTCGCTGGAAAATATTATCCCACTCATGCTTCAACATAGAGAGGTGTGGGATACGATGAAGATGATAAGCAGAAATGTACTCAATGAACTGATAAATCTTTAACGTCAAAGATACTCAGAATCATGATATACATCCACTGTGATATAATAGCATATTAGCTAAGCCCTTCCCACGATGTAATACTTTATTTTCGTTCCGTGGGAAAACAAAATGAAGGGGTGAACTATGGTATATATACGGATAAAATTTTGTGTGTGATGAAGTATTACCGATATGAGTTTAAATGCCAAAAATAGAAAACATCACCTAAGAGACACGCTCACCTACCAAATTGATAGATATGGATTACTTCAAAAAAAAAAAAATAATTATTAATTTTTTTTATCTTTAATAAACGTTGTATGCAGGGTGTAGGGTATGTAAACTTCTTCTGGCCGAAGTTAACGCTTTGATACTGGGTGGACCGGGCAGAGCTTAAGTCTAAAAATATAGTTTCGATATAATAGATGTTTTGTGTAAAATACGTACTGTTAAGTTTTCAAATAGGTATTTTATGAACTATATTATTGAATAAAAATATAATTTGGTAAAAATTCAATCCGGGTGAATTATAAATAATAGGAATTTTTAGACTTAAGTGTTTTTATTGAAATTGGAAATGAAAATTCCTCTTCAATAAGACAACATAAGTTGTTTTGTTGCAACTAAACATGAGTTTGGACGATCCATAAGTCGACTGAAGCTGTTATGTTCAGTGAAAAAATGTTGACAAATAAAATTTGTATTTTTCTTATGATGACATAAGGTAATCTGTTGAAATTATGATGAAAAATTTCCAAATAATTATGCCGACTTAAGCTTGAATATTAAATTAAAATTTAACCAAAGTAACTTAAGCTGTTAGAGAAATGGCTATAGCTTTTTTTCTAGTTGGCCGATTTGAACCCCAGTTCCTTGAAAAGCTGCGAGGACAATCATAATAGTCAGAAACCAATTTTCGCTTATGTCGACTTAAGCTACTATTGCGCACAGATATTATAATTTATATACGTTCATGTTGGTGTGAGTGATTTGTGGATCACTCAAAATTTGTGTTTTTTGTGTGCGATTTTTTGTTGTTTTTTAGAATTAGGATTTTAAGATTTCTGTTTGGTCCATGTTGTTAATACAAATTAAAGTTTAATATGTCCTCCTACGAGACGTTCATTCAGGTTACCGATGACGTCGTTTTGAGCCTGAATTTATGTAATTCAACTATATTGTCCGATCACTCTCCTTTCACTCTTGAAGTGCAAAAAGACGAGTTAGTCTATATGGCTAGATGTTAAGTCGTCATACGAGACAAAATCTTGCCGACGGTACGGTACGAAAGCAAAAGAATTACCATAAACAGGCAACTAAAGGTGTTTGAGCGTAGTCAAATCCGTTTTGTCTCGTATGACGAATTAACATAGTCTTTAATTCGTCCTTTTGCACTTCAAGATTGAAAGGAGACTGATCGGACAGTTTCTTAAAAAGTCGTTTCCAGACGTTGGAAACAGTTTTAGACTTACGAAGTGCAACCACTTCAAGAACGTCTGTGAAAGTTACGACTTCTCACAATAATAGCTGTGTTTTTTCATAATCGAGTTCCAAAAATCTCTCGCTTATTCTGTCAATTTATATGGGAAGTCGCTTATTACACGCTGAAATAAGATGTTTTCACTCGCTTAGTGAATAGCCGAGTAACTGAAAAAAAGTGCTGTAATATCATAGAATTGTATATTTTTCCTAAAAATTTGGCAACATGACTGTATGTGGAGTCAGTAGTGTTTGGTGAGAACTAGTTTTAGTACTCAATTATTTGAACGATAAGCTTTCTATTTCGTAATTAGTCCTTAATATTTAAAATCTTTACAAAATGTCACCATTTAAAAATATGTATACTAATAGTTTTTGTTATGAAAATGTTATACATCTCGAACTGTTCAAGATAGGAAAAAAATAAATGCTGCCAAGATTCCGAAATATTGTTAAGATACAAGTTAAGCGACTTGTTGTTTTTTGAAAAAACACAGCAATCCTCGCTTTAGACGCATTAATTCAACCCATCCAACTGTCAATCTCGTGACATCTTGCAGAATTTCATTTGGTTCAATGCACCTAGATGACAGCAAAAACACTGTTTACAACAATTCGGTTCGGCGGTTGAACTTGTGCACGAATTGCTTGTTACACTCAAAGAAATTACTCATTCGAGATTATCAATGTGTTTTTAATTGTGGAACGTGTAAACAACGTCACCACACCGTTTTGCATAGCGATGTCGATAAGTCGATTTCAAAACAGTCCAGTCGACATGGAAGCTTGCGCCAAAACCCTGAAGGTACCCCATGACAGGTTACCTCCGATAGCTCTGATATAGTTCAGAGTCACTTAGTGCCCAAAAGTACTTCTGGGTACTGCGATGGTGACTATTTGTCACGATGGAGTCGAGTACAAGGCCAGAGCGCTAATATACCCTGGCTCTGAAAGAACCTTCATTTCTGCAAAACGTTCTTAAAATCCCCTACCCTAGCCATTCAAGTCTAGAAACGGTGTTGGTTGTGATAGGTTCGAGGAAGGCTCTACATGGGAAGGAAGGCATCCACGAGAGACCGTGCCCGAGCGCATACAAAAAACGGATTCAGAAATGATAGTTGCCCAAGACGGCAAAGACTAGATGAATGTCTCGATTTGGACTCCCTCTGACACCAAATCCATAATATACGTACCATGCCCTGAATTATTATAAAATTAATTTAAACCATAAGTATTTATTTTAGAAATTACTTTAGTACTCTTTTGCAGTGACGCTGCGGAATGTTTACGCCAAACATCGAATAACCGAATTCAGGTTTAGATTAATATTTGTCTACATGTTGACAAGCTTCCGAAGTTTTCCGACGATCATTTGCACTGTGGATTGCAGAAGTGACCTCTTAAATTTTTGTAAATAAAGAATATTTACAATGCACGAATTAGCTGTTAAACCGGTATCCTTATAATAAAACGTATCAAACACCATTCTCTAGAGCTATATGGTTTGGTCCGCCGCATTTTACAATACCTGAAAAGCAATTCCAAGACATCTTCGATACTCTAGGAGACAGATTCATAGCTGCCGATGACTTCAACGCCAAACGCACGCACTGGGGCTCTCGCCTTTTTAATCCAAATGGCAGGCAACTATATAATACAATCATCAACTCCCGCAACAAGCTCAACTTTGTCTCTCCAAGACAGCCACTTATTGGCCAACAAAATCTAGACAAATTCCACACGAATCATAATTACCATCTCAAATACATTAACTAGAAAAGAAGCGTTAACTTCGGCCAGTCCGAAATTTATATATCCTACATATAACGTATATTTAAGGAAATTGCAGTAATATCTACTTAACGTCGGTATACCCAAAACTATTGCAAATACACCATTGCCTGCAATTAATTCCATAGTGCGATTTTCGCAACTGTATTTGGGAAGTTATATTTGCTTTTCTATAAAGGATTGTTACTCTTTTGTTACGGCGATTATTGTCAGAAGAATATAATCTATAAATAATGGAAATGTTAGGAATTCTATAGTTCTCTGTTTAAGTGGTCCATGTTATCCTGAAATGTCTTGGACTCAAATATCCAAAATATTTGATACAAGGTCATTCCGCAAAAATCGTAAGTGGTAACACTTGTGATCGCGTCAGTTGATAACAGAAATCAGTTTCTCTCCAAAGGTTTGGGAGGATAAATTCCAGTGCATTGTTGCTTATCAGCAACATTACATCGCGGAACTACTCCCCTTTTGTGATTTACCCTGCAGGTACAATGGCAATTGTGTCTTTCATTGTGATGTCATTTGAATTGAAAGGAATAGTTGCAATATGTGTTACTGTTTTTATCGGTCCTGACGATTTTGGCCATTCATGTCAACAGCGATACATATAAGAGTATAATCCAGTGGAGGTGGGCGGTCCGATGACGGTTTCATATTGCTATTTAGTTGGGTTTGGTTTTCTATTTTGAATAATATGCACTGTTTTTCGTATTATTGCCTTGACCTGTGTGTGTTACTGTGGCGCTGACGTTGTTTTTATGTGAAGAAAGCATTACAGTATCGTCTGCAAAAGTTGCTATCATATCGACATTTCTTGTTGTCACGGGTATGTCTGCAGTATATAACACATATAGCAATGGTCCTAGTACACTGCCTTGTGGCACTCCTGCTTCCATTTCCTGCATTTCAGAGCATTCGTTTTTGTATTGAACATAGAAATATCTGCCGTTTATATAGCTTTTAAGGAGGAGATGGTATTTGCTGTTTTAGTTTGTGTAAGAGTCCTTTGTGCCATACGCTGTCGAAGGCTTTAGCAACGTCAAGATATTCTACTTCGCAGATTTTTTTGTTATCAATATCATTATTAATCTCATTTATTACTCGATGTACTTGTTGGATAGTGGAGTGTCGTCGTCTAAAGCCGAACTGGTGACTGGGTATTAGATTTCTTTGCGTCAAGATAGGTTTAAGTCGGTCAAAGAACATTTTTTCAAAAAGCTTGGATATAATTGGTAAGAGGCTTATCGGTCTGTATGAGCTAGCTTTTGTAGGGTCCTTGAGCGGCTTTGGTATTGGTATTATTTCTGCTACTGCTCACGACGATATATTTATTTCTAATATATGCGAGAGCATTGTCTGGTAGCTCTTTTAATATTTTTCCTGTGATTTGGTCATAACCCGGTGATTTCTTTATGTCAATGTCTGATTTTATCTTATTTTTAATTTCGTTTATTGTCACTCTTTTTATTGTGGCGTTAGGTACTCTGGGGACGTCCGTTATTTCAATATGTGTACTACCTTTTTGGTTTGTGAATGTTTTCTTAAAATATTGGGAGAGTACTACTGCTTTCTCCACATGAGTTCGGGCCCATTGGTTTTCATCGGTTTATAGTGGTGATTCGTGTAGCATTTCATTGTTTATTTGTTTTGTTGCTTTCCATAGCGAGTAGTTCGTGGTTCTTGTTGCAGTCAAAGATATTATATGTTTTTCAAGTTTTTCTTCCTTATCGTGTTTTAAATATTGTTTTAGCTCTTTCGTAGCCTGGTTTAACCTTGTTTTGTCCTTTGGTAGTCTGGTAGTTTGCTATAGCTTTCTTAGTCTTCTTTTACTTTTAATTTTATCTTTTATGTGTTGTGATATATGATGTGTATTAGTGGTGGTCTTGATTGGCGGTGTCGATCTTTCCACAGCGAGGACTAGGTTGTCATTCAGGTATGCAACCGCACTGTCAATATCACTGCCGATTTTTAGTGAAACGCATAAGTCTAAATTAAGCTGTAGTATTTCACGAAATGAGTCCCAGTTAGTTATATTGTTAAAGATTTTCCTGGTTATAGATGTGGGTGTCAGAGTATTTCGATATATGAGGGTAATTGGCGAGTGGTCAGATGATAATTCAAAATCTGATTTAATTGTTAGGTGATCATGTCTTATATTTTTTATTATGAAGAAATCAATTAAGTCTGGTCGGTTTGCCATATCGGTTGGCCAGTAGGTTGGATCTCCTGTACTCATGAAAGTACATTTGTTTACTCTTATTGAGTCTAGTAAATGTTTTCCTTTTACAAAATTTCATATCGATATATACCACAGTTCACCAGATATCCCGTATAAACGTTTTGCTTTATATGGGAGGTCGGCGTGTCCGATGGGCAGTCTTTTCCATGTTTGGCATGTAATCTTGTATCTGTGGTACATAATCAAAAAATTAATGAAACCACACTCCAGGACACTTCACTTTTTCCACTTTTGCATTTCGCTCAAAAGTTCTGGCGCGGCAACCCTGACTCGGAGTGTGTGTGCGTATACTCAGAGTATGTGTGAGAAAGAGATAGTCTAATGTCGAAGTATATTTTTGTATATATAGTGTCTCTGCTCATTTCGTTTCGCGACCTTGAAAACAACGCGCCCATAGAAGTTTCACTTCAAAAATATTTTTGTAGCCACACACGCAGAGTCCTATTCTCCAGCAGAAAATGGACGCATCCGTCATGCAAGACATGGACCCACCATCTGAATCATCGAGAAATCATCGCAAACATTTTCATACGAATTAGTCATTTCTTCGATGACGGCACTGCAGGATGTTAGCGTTTGTTCAAAATTTGTTATTTCTTGATTAAGCGTTCTCTCTTTATTGAAATAAGAAGGTTTTTGATTTTCTTCTATTAGTATATATTTTATTAGTTTGTATTATACATATTAAACTACATATCAAATTACTGGTCTTCTTTAGAAGTAGTCTTCTATGAAGTTTACTTTTTGAAATCCTAAGCGATGTGCGTGTATGTGTATGTGTAATCATGTGTAAGCATGTGTAAATAAATTAATAATCCAGGTAATCTTGTTAAAATACTGACTAGTGACTAGCACAAAGTGTATCTTTCTGAACACTTCGCGAACATGAAAAACGAGAACAATGCAAAGATCCAAAACACACAAACAACGTAAAGAGTCAAAATAGACAAACACCATAAATGGTCGAGAGAGAGAGAGGATCTACCTAACTCGCGAAGATTCCCGAACGGTCCACCCGGACATGCTTCCGACCACTGGATCAAAAAAGTAACGATCAAATTGATCGATATTTTTGATCGGAAAAAATTACGATCATAAAATAATTGTTATGAATAGATTTCTATCCTAACTAGCGCCCCGGGGTCGCTTCGCTCCCCCGGTTTGCCTGGTCCACCCAGGCAAAAATCGTTAACTTCGGCCAGGCCGAAGTTTACATACCCTACACCCTGCATACAACGTTTATTAAAGATAAAACAAATGATTAATGATTTTTTAGTTTTTGAAGTAATCCATATGAATATCTGTATAACTGTAAATATCATACGTCATTGCACTAATTTCTAAAGTCGGTATAATATTAGTGGATCTTTTCGTTCTGCAAATATTTTTGTCAATAAGCGGAATAAGAGAAAGTCTACGTTCCAATATATTTTCCTCTGCTTTTCGACATATGTTCAAAGCAACCATAATTATTATCGAATTTTTATTTCCATTGTGGATTCAATATGTGGATATTCTATATCAAATGTTTACTTGAGGTGAGTGTGTCCATTGGGTGATGTTTAGAATGTAAGGTCGTATTAGAGTACTTTATCACACACAAAATTTAATCTCGATATATACATTGATATGATCAATATATATGATCACCAGATATCCCATATAAACATTTTGCTTTATATGGGAAGTGGGCGTGTCCGATGGGCGATGTTTTCAATTTTTGGATTGTAAACTCGAGACGGTGGTACATTATTACACACAAAACTTCATTTGGAACAATTTTACTTCACCACACCCACGACAAAAATAAAAAAATTTTTTTGTTCCAAAAAGGGCCAAAATAACGAAAAACTACAACAACAAAATATGGCGGCGGACTCATTTGGTTTGGCCATAAAGTGAGGTCAAAGTTCAAATTAATGATTTTTTCAAATAGCCACCAAATCCACAAATATTATACGATCGGGCTAAGCTATGTTCAAAGTCGAACTTTCCCCAGATCACCTTAAACTCAAAAAAACGAAACACATCCAATTTATGGGCTACAATATTTAATTCACCGACGGATATCGGTAGAGGAGCCTCATAAACGCAACGGTCCTGTGCAATGCACCAATTGTCAAGAATATGGGCATACTAAATCCTACTGCACATTACGAACAGTCTGTGTAGCTTGTGGTGATCTTCACCACTGCTCTCTGTGTACCTCTAATCGGGAAGATACTTGCTATAACTGCGAACTACCGAGGTTGTTCAGTGTACAGTGACCTAAAAGTGAGACTAGGGTAACGTAAAGTACTTGCCCAAAGCAAGTCAAACACCACAACTCAATTAATATTATAACTAAAGCTATGCCTCCAAGTGAATTTAACCCAACAACTTCAAACTTGCCTTACGCAAGTGCAGTAAAATCAGGATCGGCTCTGGCCGATCAAATCCCACATATCCCCCAAAAAGAGGGAGGCCTCGAAACTATTATTCTACCAATGTATGACAATGTATGACACAATTTATGTCCACAATGCGAAATATGATCCTAGACCTAGTTAAAACACAAAACCAGGTACTCCAAGTTATACTGAGCAAAAAATTAGTTTCATCAAAATTTGCCTATGGAAAGCAAACGGTATCAACCAACATAAGCACGAACTCCAAAACTATATGTCC